>OOFE01035463.1:17530-31196 GCA_900323365.1 Monocentris japonica | reverse complement strand
CTCCTCTTGAGACACTTCACAGACCCTGTGTGTGTGTGTGTGTGTGTGTGTGTGTGTGTGTGTGTGTGTGTGTGTGTGTGTGAATATTTTGATTTCCATTTTTCCTGCTTGGTTTGCATATTGTTCCCCTTCAGCAACAACCTCTTAATGAGGCAAACAGGTCATTCCCAAAAAAGGGAGCTTACCATGTTACCACACTTGAGTGAACACATGTTTCTTGCCTCCTTCTGCATGGAACAAACACACATACGCATGTCTGAACACACAAGTGCACACAGCCATATACCTGCGCATGCACACACACACACACACACACACACAGAGGCTGCCCCCTTCAAGTTCCTCTCTCCCCTCTGTGCTCACTCACTCTCTAATGGCCCACACGGATTTCAAGGTAAAGCAGCTATTCTTCGATTGATTTGACCTTGTGCTGGCAGTTTGCTTCTATACTATATGCTTACCTCGCAAGAGCAAAAAGCAGTAATGGCTAGCACTTTATGTAAGAATATAATACCTACCTCCCCATGCCCCCCCCTTCTCTCTCTCCCTCTCTGTGAGTTCCTTGCTCTCTGTGTTTACTTGTCCCCTCTGGTCTGTAGCTGAGCAGATCCGATGGCTGCTATGTTAATGGGACCTATGCTGAGTAATGGGGCAGGATGGGAGTCTGACACACTGACCCCTCCCATCACTGCTGCCTGTCACCAGCAACCCCACAGGATGCTCTCTGGGAAATGTCCCGCCTGCTTATCGGACCCTCTTTGATGAGCCTGAGTTTAGGGTTACAGAATAATATGATCCCTGTGCTTTCCATCAGACTTCATCGGACTATGCGATGTTGGTCTGACCATGATGACCGGCGATAAGAGATAACTTTGTTTTTATTCTGACAACACATTTTTGGTTACACATCTAAAAACCTCTTTATTTTCTTGACTTTCTCACTACGAGACAACTCACTTGTCTATACACTAGGAAGTCAATTCATCATCTTTCACAGGAGAAGTACTGTAGCCCATTGTTGTGCTGGAATGAGACAGTTTCACATGCAATATCATATGAATGGAATGTGAAAGGGTGTAATGGATTCCTATGTGAGCCTTCATTAGATGTCTTATGCTGTGTTTACAGTACCTTTCTCAGTCTGACTGCATTACCACAAGCCAGCACTGCTCCGCCCTGAAGCCTTCATAAATCATTGTTAACAGACAGACCTGACATCCTGCCCATACATCACCACACAGGCCTTTACTCCTCCGTAATTCAAACGCTGGATGTACAAACATCCCTGGCTGTGTCACGTCAGTTCAAAACATAACTGAAACTCACACCCTAACAAAGAACAACAGGCTTGACTTCCAAATGGGGGAGATGAAAGCACCTCGGGGGAAAGCGGAGAGCTCTAATGCCTCAGAACATTATGTGAAGGTTTCTTTTCTCTTCTAACAGGAATTTAGATTGTTGTGTGGCCCTGCCAGACTGAGTAGGCCAAATGACAGTGAGTCAGACTGCTTTAAGGCTGGTAACAAAATGGTAGAGGTATCAAATAAGCGAGGGCAACAGGGAAGACTTAAAAATTATTAAATTTAAAAAAAAAATAAACCAGAGCTTCATGACTTCTATTTCTGAAATTCAAGAAAATGCTGCGTACATCAAATTTCTTTGTGAACATATGGATTCAGAAGTAGACACAATTTCAATGTTATACATTCATACTTATCTGTCAGAAAAGAACATTGAATTAGGAAATGAAATAACTTCCTTAATAATAATAGAAAATAATTATCACAGTGGAATGTCTTCTTCGGGGCTGGTGCCTATCACCAAATACGCCCTTTTCTTTGCAGAAACATCAGAGACAATCTAAAACCTGAAACATAAAATGTTCAAATTGTTTGACCGCTATGTGGAGCTTTAGGTAATTAAAGACATGAAAGATACATTTTAAGTATGAAACCTGCTTTTTCCTCCTCTTGCCCAATTACAATCAAACGTTGCCTGGCAGCCATCTGGCTGATTGCAATCAGAGTGTTGCTCCTGCCTTGCCAGTTGTTGTCCAACTGTCACTTCACCTAAAGCAAAGGACTTTCCTCGAGTAACTACCTTAAATGTTGCTTACTTACACAATGATAAAACACAATAATATGATGCTCATTTATGATTATACCATTTTACATTTTTAGAACCTCAATATAGCAAGACTAATGGAATGATGTGAAACGTGGTATTGAGACTGATGAGATTTATTTGGAATAATTTTGAAATGGGCTTAAGAAAACTGAGGGTATCTGAGAGGAGCTCTCTGAGAGGGTCCACTGGTACTGTAGATCACTGTCCACAATTATGCCATCATGACGAAACAGAGACAAAGTCTCCTCATTGATCATTTACTAGCTGCTTTTAAACCATCAATACCTTTTAAAGCACCACTTAAGATGAGGAACATATGTCTCTAATGCTGTCTGCCTGAGTGCCCTGGTCATAACGACACACAATGGCTGCTGAGCAGAAGACCACCAGAGGCCAATGGCTTTACATGTAATGAACACCAGAAGAATAATCCAAATGACTGACAAAAATCGTCATGTGATAACACTTTATTTAAAGGGAGGATTCCATGTGAATCTCTCCAACAGTGCCAATCAATAGCATAGACAATAAAGATAGATGCCTTGGGCATCAGCTGGCTTAGAGCAATGTAGAACACTCTTTACTTATTTATTGCAGTATTTTTCAAACAAGCATTGAATATTTTTTCGTTGGTATGTGAATGCAATGTAGCTTACAAGGCATCACAAGCCTTCGCCCATTCCAGAAAATAGTTGCCTACAGCAGCGACGTCCCCCTCCCCTCTCTGAGTGATTACAGGACTACTCAGTGGACGGACCCCTGTTGAGTATGATCAAAAGACGAAATTGTTGGGTACATTGTGACCATTTAAGATTTATATTTAGTTTTATCACCGATCTAATGTTTTTGAATGGTAAAATGACCATGTATGCTATTAGATTGTTAGTTAGCTACCTTAGACATTCTTTAGAATCTAAAATCCAACAGATTGGATATTGTTCCCACCCTGGTCCACCCTGACCAAGTAGGGCTTATACACAACAGCCACTCCACAGATAATAAGTCAAGTCAACCTTATTTGCTGGACTTCTTGGTTGTAAGTGGGTTTAATCCTTTGATGAGGATGTAATGTTACTGTAGTAGGTCTTGCTAGATGTATGTCAGCAGTAACATTAGCTGTAAGCTGTAGTCATCTTTTTCCAAGCACTAAGCTAGTTTTCACTTATTTTCCAATTGATCTTAGTTGACAAGATAGTTTAGTTTTCCCTCAGGTTAATGCTCAGAGGAATTTTCATGACAAGGTTTAAGACTGATAGGCATTTATCTTTAATGTTAATCAGGCATAACTACATTTCTGCTATTGTCATTGACATGTATTTTTGACATATGACATGGTGCAGTCATAAGTTACAATTCAGTAGTTGGCCACTGTCTCAGCGGCCAACAAAGCCAGGACTGTCACTGCTCTCACTACTGGCAGTGACAACCATTGGAAATGATGATATCAAAGAGACCCTATTCTGCATCATGCAACTGAACGAGATAGGAAATATTGATTATAATGATGATGGTGGTGGAGTCCCTCAGCTGTACTAAATAAATGGGTCTTGAGTCTGGACTTAAAATCTGAGGCAAATTCTACGACAGGAAGCTTCATCCAAAGGTTAAGAACTGTGCAATACAATATCTTGGTGTCATATAAATCAGTATTGCTTGTACAACTTTACAAGAACTGTTGTATTACAAATTATGGCATTTCATCTTTTTATTTTTATAGCAGGGCAGGGGGTGCAAAGTGTTGTAATATAGACCTTTCTGAGCCATGACAGGCACAGAGGTGATGTGGTGGTCCGTTTTTTTATTAACAGCCATGAAAATGCTTAGATTTCATTATCGGAGGTCATGTGATAATTGATTGGAATGAGCAATAACATGCTACATTCCAAAACACTGCACAACCATCACGCTAGTAAGGCCCGTATAACGGTGTGTGAAACAAAAAATACAAGAGATCCCATGCAGTTGTGCATGTGTGACAATATCCCAAACGTTTGTAATACACAAATGTTTTGCAATATCATATTTTATGTCATTCATATAGCACTTTAAAAAGATTAGATAGACAATTTTAACATGGTTACTCTTGAAGAGGAAGTGACAAGTGTACTTGCCATTCATGGATCATAAACTGTCTGAGATTGTGAGCTGTCTTAGAATTAAAGACCAACACAGTACGCCAAAAACTGAAGAAATATATAAATCTGTCCTCATTTTCTTAACAGGGATTTGCAATTTTGTTTTTCAATGGCATATCAATAATCTTTCATTTGCTCTGAGAGATGGAAGATTATTGATGCCTGAGAGTAGACTGCGTGCTTAAAATATCAGAGATTTGAAATGTCGAGAAATTTCAGGGCCTTAGGCACACAATAGTTTCAGGGTTAAGATAAAACAAGACAAGAAAAACTTAATTTTATCCAAAAATACTAAAATATTCATTCATAAAACTGGAGAATAACAAGTCAGGTGGGGAATTAAATGATACCACATCCTAAGTTTGGAGGCAGAAAGAAAATTACACAATAATTCCATTGTATCTACTTCTGATATTTACCAGTGAAAATCAGTGATATTTTTCACTCCCTCTGTTGTT
Organism: Monocentris japonica; assembly: GCA_900323365.1. Classification (NCBI taxonomy): domain Eukaryota; kingdom Metazoa; phylum Chordata; class Actinopteri; order Trachichthyiformes; family Monocentridae; genus Monocentris; species Monocentris japonica. Next base: position 26,476 of record OOFE01035463.1, on the reverse strand, counting down.
CATGACAGGACATTAATTCATTAATTGTCTCCCGTTATGTGTTAACTGCTTTGGCTCTTCTAGGCAGGGGTCAAAAAAAAAACTAAAGCAACAAAGAATTTTTGTCAGGCCAGTGCTCCAGTTTGGGTTTACAACAATGTATTTCACCAAGAGCCAGCGTCCCTCCTCCTCACGCTGTCCTTGACACACTTTCTCAAGGTGGACAAGCTGACCCCATCAACTGGTGCTGTGCACATCCCATAGGGGGCCATAACACCCTACACCCCTACAGCATCTATCTCCCTGCCCCATGTGCCGCTGTGTGGCCCCCCTCAAATGCCTTGGGCTGTCCCTCTGACAATTCCCTCTCAAGGAGTGATTAATGCCTATTTACTTCGGAAGGCCAAACCATTTCCCCGGAAGGGAAGTGGAGACTGTTGAAAAAGAAAGAGAAAGAGAGAGAGAAGGGGGAGGGGAGGGTGGTCAAATGGATGTATGGATGGGAGAGGTGGTCTGTACCAGGTGAGTTTGGCCTCTGTGAACAAGGGTGGGCAAAAGATCATAAGAAGCTGTTAGCAAGATTGTGGAGAAACCTCTATTGATCTGAGTCACAGAATACCGATACTTAGAGATTAAATACTTTTCTTCAAGGTTGCACTCAAGTGTTTATTAAACAATGAATCACAGACACATTGTAACTGCCTTGTTGATATTGTATTTATCCAATCCTAGAGATGCAACCAGGCCAGGGTTGTCTTCTACCGTCTTCCATTGTATTCTCAGGAGGCTTAATGAGGTTGAGTCATTCTTGAAGTTTGTCCACAAACAGCAACCTTTAAGGACCCAATCTGGAACGGGATCACTGTACTACATTTACTATTAATAGCTCACTACTGGCATTGTTTATCTCTATTTTGCTGGGTGCACAAACATTTGAAGAAAGTGGAACCGGTTAGTTTCATTGGGTTGATTAGCTAGCTGGTAAAACAAAGACCAGAAATCAGTACATTTTGCACACCTTAAATTGGAAATTTTATTGTTATTCATTAAACCCAGCACGGCCCGGCCCGGACAGCTCAGTCAGTGGAGTATGAGTCTCTCAGTCTCAGCGTTGGGGGTTTGATCCCCACATAGTGTCAACTATTACTTTGTAAGTCAGTTTGGCTAAAATGACTGTAATGTAATGTACAGCAACTGTTAAGACTGAATTCTGCACAAAACATGATATGCAGAACTCAATCAGTAACTGTTAATCCTTTATCAGTGCTTGTGGCCAACTTTCTGGTAAGATTGTGAAACGTTGCTGGCTCAAACGTGATCCAGCCAGGTTTCACCAGATTCGAAAGACAGTGGAGATAGCAAGTTTGAGCCAGATAGGCCACAGCGCAGCACTAAACCCTGGCTAGTGGAGAAGATGAAGGATGTGTTAATGGTGGACTTCTGGGCCGTGGCACCGTGGGGCTCCCACCACCCTCTAGGGTCAGTATTCAACAGAGAGGGTTGTATCAGTGGTTGTAACGCAGGGTTACGTTCTGGCTAGCGTCAGCAGTCACAGTGGAGCATCCCTGATGGTCTGTGGAGCCCCAGTGGGCTGAAGTGATCCTCGTCCTCCTAGTGTATATTAGGAGGTGTTAAGAAAATACAAACAGCATGACAGAACCTGGTTCAAGCTTTCTCAACATGCATGTTCAACAGAAGTTTTGTTACAGCATGTTACACTTATTAAAAACTGGCAGTTTGTTATGAGAACTAGTGTTTTACAATTGCCTATTGAATTTCCAATTTTGCCCACATCTACATGGAGCCTGCCATATCAAATATTAAATTAACCCCACTGAATGAAACAAAACTGAATAAATAAATAAAACTTTCCCCTTGTTGACTTGATCAGCTGGTTATGCAGAGTTCATTAACTTTGTAAGGAAAGCAATGATGTACAAACAGTGTGAAATCAAGTGAATGCGAGGGAAATATATTAGGTCTTGAAAGCATTATGATGAAAAAAAAAGACAAAAGGACATGAGATGGTTTTGACATAATACTAGCCCTGATAGAAACAATACAACAACCACTGCATGGAGGCAAAACAAGTCATATGAACGCTGAATTTAGCGCTATAACATCCTTTCATCATTTGACTTGCATTATGGATTATGGAGATTTTATTATGAATACTAGAGGCAACTGTTAGAATGATGAAAGTCAGCGTGTGACGGTCTTCATTTAAAACTGTAATTGCAATTATGATCAGTTTGTGATTTTTATTGTACCACATCATATTATTGTAGTAATTGAAAATGAAATGCGTGGGAATTGATTCCTGCTCAGAGTGCGGAACTGTTCGGGTGAGACAGACCCCAGTGGCAGCAGAGTCTTTGGCTTTGTGTATTTTACAGGATGACTCACAGCCATGATGGACAGGCAAATCGATATTTTGACTTTGGCCACTGTTTTCTGTCTTACAGGAGGAGCGATGGTAATGGAAGAGGACTGTAAATAAGTGGAAGGTTCTTGACAAATGAATCCATTAACATTTGCCTGTGTCGCCTGGCGAGCAGATTTGCTGTTTTATGGAGCAGGAAAAAAGAGCTAGTAAATCTGAGGGCGCTGTGAGGGTGAGGAGCTGAGAGCAGGCCGGGGAACACATCTCCCATGATGCAGCACTTTATCTCTCTCCCAAATGGCATCTTTATCTGCCTAAATTAAGTTTTGATTCCTTGCCACATACGGTGCTGCAAATCATTTTTAATACTGATATCAAGAGCAGCAGTAAAGTGTGCCCGAAGCGATGGAAAGCAGCTTTATTGTGTGGCACATACTGTCGTCACCACCATTCACTGTCTCTCTGTAGCTCACAGTTGTAAAAAATCACCCCCAAACCACTGCTTTGTGTGCAAATCATATCATGCCATTTGTCATCATTCAAATTCTCTCTATCCTGCAGCTCTGCGCACACGGTAGCATCAGCTATCTACCTGTACCTCGGTGGATGAGGAAGAAGGATGCCCCCAAAGGTGACTTAATTTATGGTTGTGATTAATTTCCAATTCCATTTTCACTCAGTGATGTTTATCTTTAAAATTAGAAAGAAGCTGAAGCTGGTTTTTGTGTGTGTGTGTGTGTGTGTGTGTGTGTGTCTGATGGGGTGGACTGCATTCAATTGCCTGTATATTAACATCACTCACTGTCTGCCAAGCTGCCTGTCTGTTTGTTTGCCTGCCAGTCTGCCACAATGTCTGTCTGTCTCTCTGTGTAAGTGACCAATAGATTGAAAGGAGAGGCTGAGATCCAGTTGAGTTGAGTAGGGATACTGGAACGTCTGACACATGTGGTGCTAAAAACAGCTGAAGAGGATACAGGATAAAAAAAACAGAGGGGCTAAATCAGTCGAGAAGCACTGAGAGAAGCACTTATCTTAATGTCTCCCACTAGGACCATTCAGATGAGACAATGTCAATAAAGGTTAGTAGGAGCCTGAACCATGTGGGTGTAGTGGAAGTGCTTTAGCTAACTGTAGGATGCTTCAGAGTAGGGCAGAGCTAATTCATATCCCTGTGGTCGTCCTGATTGCCACCACAACACAGAGCTTCCCTCTTCTTTGCACTCAAATTAACAGCTCGTTCTTAGGAAAACGGTCATATATCGTCCGAAACGTTATGCACCCTAGGTTTGTACTAAATGTACACATTGCCAGCTGCATAACCTATCACTGCATGTGCGCAAAGTCCGCCAACTAAAACAACTACAAACTTCATGTGACAACAGGCTGAACAGCTACACCATTAATAACACAAAACAGGAATTCCACGCTTTTACTGGCGCTTGAACAAGTCTAGCACAAATATGAGCAAAGGAGATAATTCAAGTGCTTCACCAGCACACCACTGAATATGTTGTACATACAGTACATAAAACAATGGGATCATTTTTATGGTTGCAATTAACGTCAATTAAGCTTCGGCTTGCCTTCTTGTAATAGGAAGTAAAGGGTAAAGATGATATTGTTGATGATGATATAGACATGTATGTATGTGTTCATAAATACAAACACACTGAGTACCTACTTTATTAGGTACTTCCCCATTTACGCAAACAGCGATTCAGACGTGAGATTATGCTTGCAGATAATCTTGAGAGGTTGAATTGCTGTTTGACTAAACGTTACAATAGGCAAGTGATTTCAGGTACTTTCAGCACAATATGATTGGTGCCAGACTTACCAGTTCCAGCATCTCAGAAATGGCTGCCCTCCTGGGATATTCGTGCACTACAGTGTCGGGTTTACCAAAGAATGGTGTGATAAACTAAAAGGGTTCCCGTCCTGTGGGCGAAAACACCTCGTTCATGAGAGAAGTCAGAGGACAATGGCAAGTCTCATTCAAGCTAATAGGCAGGCCACAAGTACATAAATAACAGCTCAGTACAACAATGGTATGCAGAGGTGGCATTTCTGAAAACACAACTCATCCTCCTGTCAGCTAAGAATGGGAATAATGTGTTGTGATGTGACAGGCTGATGGCAGGGTCAGAATTCGGTGTAAACAACATGAATCCATGAATCCATCGTGCCTGGTGTCAATGGTACAACACCATAGCTAACCTGAACATTGTTACTGACCAAGTGCATCCCTTCATGGCCACAGGCTACCCTTTTCCAAATAATTCCAGCAGGATAATGCACCAGTTCACAAAGCAGACAGACAGACAAGGCTTGCACAGTCCTCAGATCTCAACCCAATAGTGCACTTTTGGGATGAGGTGTGACAGCATGAATGTGCTGCTATCAAGTCAGCATGGACCAGCATCCCTGCGGAACGATTTGCAGCACCTTGTTGAAGAATTTCAGCTGCTCTAGAAGCAAAAGGGGCTCCTACCTGATGACATACAGAGTACATTACGTGTATATCTTTGGAGACTGAAACCACAGTTATTCTGCATATCCTATGAGAGTTTGAGCCAAGAAAAAAAAAGCAATTTCTTGGATCTCTTAACTGAAATTGAAATGCCAGCGAGATGACAGCTGCCCATTGGCATCACTGTACATTCACATGAAAAGGAGGGCGGATGATGAGAATACTATGCTTCTTAAATTAGATTTATAAAAGTTATCACTTTTCACTTTGGAGGTGCAGAGATATTGTCAAGCTCATATTTCACATTAATCACAGAATGTCAGGGTATAACTTAGACATCTGTCATGCATATATAATAACTCCTCTGACTGAGGGAAATATTGGGAAAAAAATCTCCCCCTGCCAAGCAAAAGTGCTTTTTGTGTGAATGTGTGTGTGTGTGTGTGTGTTACTCTGTAATCATTATTGATCAAGTTTTGTGACATGCCATGCTAGCCTAATCTAATCATTACTAAGTCTAAATAACAATTAGTGTAGCTGTAACAAGAACAGATGTAGGCTAAGTCAGAGAAATGATGCCTCCTTGGTAGAGTGCCTCCGCTAAATTAATGGTGGTTTCAAATCAGAAATTAGTTTTGGGAGCAAGGTCAAAGATCTGTCAAACACGTTGTGACTACAGCAGGCTAGATGGGTTGGATAGGTCAGACAGACTTCTTAAATTACTAATATTAGGAACCTTGCAACCTTGTGCATCTATAGACCTAGTATACGATGAACTATTGTAGCTTACAGTACATAAACATTTTGCTGAGAATTTGAATCCCCTTCAGCCTACAGGCGAACATCACTTTACGCTTGAAGGCATCATCGACTTTAATGATTGTTATGCACGATGGGTCCAAGACTTCCATCAATCATGTAATTGATAAACAGCATCCATTCCATGCTGTGTGTCCAGGCCGGGTTTTGACACAGCGCCGCCACATGCAGGAGTGTTTGGATTGGTTGAAGGAGCAAAAGTAGCCCACAGAGACAGATCCGTCCCCGGTTCAATTCCATCAGTGGAGCGCGAGGCGCGGTATGTGCATGTAGGGCTTTACACCCGCCTGCAACAGTGAGCGGTGCGATACAGACGCACTCAACGGAGGACCGAAGTCATTTTGGAGAGAAAAAAAATGAATTTATCATCTAGAAATCGATCCACGCATCTAGACGAACCAACTAAATCTTAAAAAGGGAAAACGAACGAAGACTTCCTAGATTTTAATGCAACATCCTCCCTAACGGAGGGCGATGCACACGCCTCTTAATCCACAAACTGTCACATTTAATCTATTTACAAAAAGTCCTGGATACATTTTCTACAGAGACATTGCTGTGCTCAGGGTTTGAGGGGTGATATTTCAATCGCAGTTTAGGCTACAAGGACCGAAAGTAGCCTGATCTCTTTGAGCGCAATTTTCAGTGACTTGGACTTGCCTCAAAGCGGAGTTTGACTCCTCATCATGGTGTACGGTGCACAAACGGCCGCGGAGAGAAGAAGAGTGCCGAGGATCTCTCCTGAGATGCTGACCATGTCCTGGCTTTTGCTTTTCCTCCTTGTGGAAATGGGAGTTGCTCAAGGTAAATTTAAGTAGCCTATATTCTTGCCAACTGAAGTTGTCTCAAGCTGCCAACAACTAGGGTAAAAGTTCTGTAAACTCTTATATAGCAGTGATGTAACCGGTTATGTAGAGGAGGGTAAACCCACCTAAACTCAGTTTAACCTCCGTTTTGTTTGCGGACTAGAGTTTACCCACCTTTTTAGCCTGACATATATTTATCTGATAAATTCATAATATAGCCTACATCATAGCAAGTACTATCAAAATAATGTAAGTTGTAGCAAGATATGACATTTGAGGGAAAAAAAACAGGCCTAAATTAATGCTTTTCTGAAAATGTTTTGTTTGGAGGTTGTTTGATTTATGATGACTGGAGGTGAGAGTTTGGCAATGTTGAGTTAAGGTACACTGTCCTGGATACACTGTGACCTGATCATGCTATAGGCTATATTTTAGTACCAAGTAGGCTGAAAGGTGAGCACACATTAAATATCCGTAGACCCGCATATACCCTCAACTACACTACCGATGTGTAGGCTTTATGGGTGTTGCTTTTTGTGTTGTTTTAACCCAAAGTTGTATGAACTACAACTGGCACCTTATCTCCGTTACACAAGCTACACGTAAAGGCTTAATTTTATAATAGGCCTATATGGCTGTTTGTAAACAAAACCGGTCACAACTTCACGTCCCTGTCTAAGGAGCGACAGGAGAAGCGCAGTGTGCGCGCGGCGTGCTTAACCGTCATCAGCCCGTTCAGGCTCCTACGATGCTGTCGGGGTTTGGTCCAAATCATTGATTTCTATTTTATATTTTCGGAAATTAACTTCGATGTTAACGTATATGAAATAATATTGGTTAATTAAAAAAATCGAAAGAAGAAATATGTTTTATTGAATGTTATAAATCTTAGTTTTACTGTCAGTCTCATAACCCAAATCCAGTCCTCATTTTAATTTAGCTTCTCGTCCCCTAATGTTTTCATATTAATCATATTAACTTTTCACAAAAACCTTCAGAGTTCATCCATTTGTTTCACTTGCTCCTTTTAACAGCCGTGGGGCCGTTCAGGTTCTGGTTGCTCGCGAAATGTCAGTAAACTTCTCAATCTACCAATGTCGATTTGATGCACATTTACTAAAACAGTCACTTCACTTACTGTCCTCCAGTGAGCCTTTTTTGTTTCTTCAGTGCGTCTTCAGTCTTGTCCATTAGAGCTGTCTGTTGAAAAGAAATGTTTTCTGGGAGGTGTAGTAACTGTCCGTTACATAAGGTATTGAGACAATGCCTGAACACCTGAAGACATTTACTTAATCCACTCTTTTCTGAGTCGGATTGTCAAAGGGAGGCAGAAACCTATATTGTGTTTGTGTGTGTGTGAGTGTGTGTGTGTGATGTGTTTAAGCCTCAGGAACTAAGGTGGGTGGTTTCCTTGCTCTTCTGTGGGTGATATATGGTATTAAAATAATCTTAAACGGACCATGCCCAAATAATATAATGGGGTGGGGTAAATTGAGAACATTTTCCCCTGCAGAAGTCAGACTTCTATAAGGAGAGACCTGCAGTTGGAAATAGTGTTTTTTGAAAGTTATGCCTTTGCCACTAATGCGCTGTCTGTAGAGCAGCTCTCGCTCAAATTTAAGGTCCAGCACCATTACTTAAGATGACCTACACAGGGGCAAGGGTCTGTCAGCAGCCCTATAGCTGCCCCGGCCCTTCATCACACTCCTACATAGTTAATGAGCAACGAGTGAAGGAGAACGAGGAAGAAGAAAAACAGCGCAGGTCCGGTTTCTGAAGGGCAGGGTGAGATGACATAATACCCACTCCAGAGCCCCAGAGAGGCCTGTGTCATTGACTGGATGGGAATACGAACGAGGTCCTTCCCTGTCCATTAAGAGGTCGATACACCAGGAGAACATTGTTTGAGACTAATTAATGGGCCTGCCATTTTTGGGCACTGATGAGCTCTACACATTTCCAAATCACAGGAGAGTCACTTCTTCAGTGTAAAACTACTGTTGATTTAAGTGGCTCACTTACCCAGTGGCTCCTCGTGCACAGTGCAACACCATCTTCTTCCCTTTTATGTACATTATGTTTTAGAGAGTCATTTGTCAGTGTATTTCATGTAGACATATTTATGAAGGTATACCTCGGTGCATTTCAGCAGGCTATTATAGCTTTTAGACTGTCTGCTTGAAAACCTCTGCTCTTGACAAGGTAATCCACCTAGCTTGATCCCAGCAGTAGCAGAGCGAGAGAGGGAGAGAGAGAGAGAGAGTGGAGGCAAGTAACAAAGTATAACAGGTGTGTTTGCATTTGAAAGGACCCCGACGTGCGCTAGTCCCAGCTGGACGGCAATGAGAACAGATGAGATATGAGTAGTCTTTAACCTGCTGAACCCTTGACAAAGGAGAAGTGTAGGCTGCAAACTGCCAGAAAGATACTTGGGAATTTTGTGACGGTATTCCAGCACAGTGGCAGACCTTTACAGTATGTGCAGTGTG
>OOFE01035463.1:4516-15920 GCA_900323365.1 Monocentris japonica | reverse complement strand
TTGGGGGGGGGGGGGAAAGGGGGGGGGGGGGGGCAGGAGGTAGAAGTGGGGAGAGCAAGATATGGAGAGAGGACAGGGACAGACAGGGGAGGAGAGGAGAGTGTGTCATTAATCACCCTGTGTGACACTCTCAACTACAGGGGAGCTTCACAGTGCAACATTCACTTCTATTAGCAGTCCATTAGCAGAGCTCGGCACAAGTAGCAGCACTTGACAAGCAGGCCTGTGCCAGAACGGCTGACCTGTGTCTCCACATAACAGATACTCCTCTGCTGCACCACCCAGAGAGAAAGATACTCTCATTCACATCATGTACACAATCATTGTGTGTGTGTGTGTGTGTGTGTTTTTTGTTTGCCAAGAGCTCTGTCAGTTAAGGAGTGAGTCGAAGTGCACCACAGTACATAGAATATAGTGGCAAATCCAGAAAGCCATTGAAAACGATTATATAAAAATGGCCCTACTTTCAATCATGCTACTGGATGAGAGAGGATGTAATGACTGTAAAGATGATGGTGGTGACCTGATTTCCTACCTTTGCTAGAAAATGGCTCTTCAAAGTTGGAGATGACCGGTGCATTAGTTGTAATTTCTCATTCAAAGGCTTGGTGGCCTCTTACCAGCCAAGAGCCCTGTGATTACAGGATCCAAGCCGGGGGGAAAGGGGGTGTGGACCACTGTCCCTGCTCTTGATCTACAGTTCAATTATGATTAGAGATCAGAGCCGAGAGTCAGCGAATCGGGGGTGGAGGGAGGCAGAGAGGACGATGGAGCCAAATTGAGAGACAGAGAGAGGGCGAGAGGGAGAAGTGATTATGAGTTAAGTGGCCCTTCTCATGCCATTATAAGCAGTGGGGATGACAGAGCAGATCATGAGTGAGTATAAGTACACACTCCACTGTTGCCCTTTAATTTGGCATCCTGGCACTATGGCCTCCCCCTGGTGCTCAACCACAAATGTCCTCCTGCATTTTTGTGGCCCTAACAGGAAATCAGCCGAGAACATGCGATTGTAAAAGCAGGTAAATAACGCAGGTCCCCTGAAAGAGGAGTATGAGTAACAAAGTGATATTGGGTGGAAGGACCTTTTATCCTGATAGTAATCTCTGTATTTTTGACATATACAGATCCATTTGGACTCACCGTGCAGATGACTCAGCTAACTCTTGTCTGTTTTCTCTCCATGTTCGTTATATCATGTCACACTGTTCATTGCAAAAAAGAATGTCCTGTTGCTGTACATGCTCTTCTACCTTACCTGGCAAAGAGGATTAGGGTAGAAAATAGGCAGAGTTAGGGAGGATTTGAGATGCTGCTGGAATGCTGACATCCTTAATGCATGCACACAGACACTATAAAAAGCTCAAAGTGCTGATGAGCAGTAAATGGCCTAGTCAGTGGGAATGCTGTTATTTCCCTAATGTCCTTTAACAGTGTTCCCTGCGGTCTTGGAGTGCTCCCCAACAGGGCAGGGAGCAGCCTAGGTAGACTATCACAGGGCAGTACAGACCTGACTGGTACATAGAGATGAGAGAAGCTCCAAGAGTTGGCCTAACACTCCTGCACTTTAGTGCCTACGTCAATTTCCCAAGGTGTTGTAGTAGCTCGTTTGAAGATTACCATTGTAAATACTTCATCAATTGTCAACAGCTTAATCAATTACACAGTTAAATCAGGATACTATTAGGGTTAATACACGTCTACATAAACATAATAGGACAGAGTTAAAAAACGAGAGCAGATGGAAAATCATCGTCTTATTCTAGATGGATGGAAGGAGCTCTTTCAATCCACTACTCTGTCGCCAGGCTATATGTTCAAGGTTGATGAGAAAAGCCCACGTAATGCCATGTGGCAGAAATGAGTGCGATGATATCAGTAGTGACTCATAACACCTGAATCACACACGGCACAGAGGCATCGCAATCGCCTGCCTTTTTATGTCTCTATGGAAATTCAGCCCACTCTCCTGCGTGGAAATCCAGCTGCGATCTCTTTCTCTGTTCTGACTCTGATTGACGAAGCTAAATCCTTAATCCTGGCTTTGCCCTGTCTCGTGCTCGGAGCTGAAGCTTGACTCTCAAAAACTGGTAGTGGAATGGGACTCGAGCAAATATATAAAATCCCTCCACAGAATAGGAACAGTATTCATCTGTAATAAGTAATTTGCCGAGTGGACTCAAGCTTCTATTTTATTTACCTGCAGACTAAAAAATGTTGCCTCATTTGGTCACTGTTGTTGAATGCGTCATTCCTCTGTGATGTGGAAGGGGGGGGGAGGGGGTTCCCAGACATTGCACTGGTGTCTGGCTGGGGAGGGTTGTGGTCTATGTATGTCAGCAGAATGGAGGGAGTGGGAAAGGAGGGAGGGCGGCATGGGACCACTGGCCCCGGTTGAAACATGAGAGCAGGAGACCCACGCTCCCCATTTCCTGTCTCCACTTTATCAGCATCTTGCTCTCTGTTATTCCTGGGCTCTTAAAGCATCCGATGAAAGCCTTGCCACAGATAAATGTTTGTGCCTCCCCCGTTTTTTATGGGGCTCGAACGAGGGCCCTTATCCACCCCCCTCCTCCTCCGTTCCCTTTCTGCTCCATTCCTCAGTCTGCTTTGAGATGCCACAAGAGAAGTTATAGCCTCTGGTTTACATTACTGTTTCTTACAGATGGGCTGGGGATGCCTAACAGGACAATGGTGGTTTTTGTTCCCCCACAAAAATAAATGCTCTACACTTTCATAAGACATTAGGGGATACGGCACGGAGAAAAGGCAAATAGTTTTCTATCAAGAAATAATTAATTTCACCCAGATATCCATTCAGCCTGGATGTGGGGAACATAACACTAATAGAGCCTGAGGTGATATTCCAAACCTTTGACACAGACTTGTAGTCACACCCTCTGCTCACCTCTTAATCACCTCGTACAAGCACACTTTCAACCTGACCTGCATATGCACAGTCTGCATATACTTTCATTTTCACGGTGTGGATGTATGATGTGAATCTGTGTGTGTGTGTGTGCGTGTGTGTGGGTTTATTCAATAATAACAGAGTCCGAGACCCTGAGAGGAAAGTCTGTTTCAGATAAATCTGTGTGAATACCAGACCATTCATTCCCAGGAAATCAATCTTTCTCATAATTCCCCTCATTTTTCTTCCATCTGTTATCTACAGAGCTGCCAAACAGACTTTTAAACAGAGCAGACCATTACCAGAGGGCAGAATTAAATGTGTGTCAGAATGCCAGCATGTAATGTTGTTGTTTTTTACTCATTTGTTCAATGAGGTGCGAAAATAAAGCTTCACAATTGGTCTGCAGCGTCGTATGATCGATCCCTCCCATGTCCTGCTATTGACAGGAGCGGAGAAGAGTGAGTGTGGCGACGTGTTAAGAGTCAGAGACGCTTGATAAACCAATGTTACTGGAATAATGCTGTCCGTCAAAGGCATGTGATCAATGTTTTTTTTTTTGTCTTTTGTGTGTAATTGTTCTATGCAAGTCACAGCACACACTGTGGGATTCATCACTAGGCTGCAGGAGAGCGTTAACCCCACGCTGCACCACCACCAACCACTTACCAACCCAACAACCCGATTGTATGACCTCTTTTCTTCACTTTGGGCTTTGTTGCTGTTAGTTCATTATAGTTTTCAACTCTATTTGGCTGTTGGGTGTCAGCACTTTCCTGTGTTTGTACAGCATGTGTTTGTGTGCCATATCTCCATGATCAGTCCCCAATGACCTCAGTACTGGCGGGCACTGTTTAACTGGGGCAAGCTCTATGGGTCTCGTTTAAATGGGGCCTAGACAGAAGCCCCATGGTGAAGGGTTACTTTATGACTCTTAACATGTAAAGCACACGGTCAGAGCTGCTACGGTTTGTCTGCTAACCAAAGAAAGACATACTGTACTGTACTGTATGTTTCATCAAGAACCAACATGTGCTGCTAACTTTTAAAATTTGCCAAATGAGGGGGTGCACTCTGAGAATAAGCGACTCCGTTGTTCTTTTTAGAGGCATGGTTTGTACTTTTTCCTCCATTTCTTGAAGACTTTGGAGGTGAGATGGTCATAACAAAAAGCCGTGTGCATAGCCCTGAATGTTCACCATTGTAAATGTCACAATTACTACTCAGGGTGCCTCTGATTGTCTGAAAGTCATGTATACGTCACATTAACAATAGCAGTACATGCGTGTCTTCATCAACTGAAATGAAGCTTACTTAACTTTGTGAACAGTGTTGAGCTTGTTACCTAAAAAAACGTAATATATTATTCTCTACTCGTTGCTCATTTCAAAAGTAATAACAATACTTATTACTCCCAGGAAGAAGTAATTCATTACTCGTTAAATTACCTGCACATAGTTTACAATTGACAGCAATATTTTTGTCGTCTTCCTTCTTGACAAAATGAAAGTAATGGGAATACTTCAAGCCACTGAATGTAAAAGTAACCATTTTAACTCATCCACTTTTAACACATCCACTTTAATCCAAGCTAGCTAGCGCAGCGTGTGGCGCGCACAACGTGTCCTTTAGTTATGATGAAAATGAATCTGAGGATGGAGATTGGCTTCTTAAACTTCAGTGTGATATGAAGGGGTGATAACAAAAGTAGCATTGTAACGATTTATTTCTCTGATTGGTAACTGTAATATTATTACTGAAATTGAAATAATTCATTACACTACTAATATTACAGTAAAGTTTTTTTAGTTGAATAAATACTATATACATTGGCTGTGCAGTTCAATAAATACTACATTTCAAGTGATATCACAGTTGAAAGTAGTTGGCAATCGAGGAGAGATTACAACTGTGCACTTGCCCCCTTTCAGGGAGCTAGCCAAACTGCAGAAAGAAGGTGAATAATGCATGTTGTTGTGATGATTTCCCTGAAATGCAGAGAGAGGAGAAAATGGAGTAGTTTGCCTAAACCAGGCCAAATGTTGGCTGTATTTTGTACGTCGCTCACAATTCCTCAATTCCTCCTGTGGACATTACTCTTTTGCTGTTTACCCTCCACTGGCTCCCAGGCCATTCATGCAGGAACTCAAAGTGTTTATTCACTCTTACCAAGATATTTATGTCACTGGTCCCTCTGTCTGACCTCACCGAGCTTTTTTGTCCTGTGCTCTGCCAGCTTCATCTCCCTGCAGCAGTCTAACTAAGAACAAACCTTTAGTAGTATTACTGCATGGCTATGAAACAAACTCTCAGACTGTCGGTAATATATTCCTTTAGTTACTTTACTTACTACCTGGAAGAAGTACTTTGTTACACTACTCGTTATATTACTTTTCCAAATAATACACAGGTATTGTTTCCTCTTACCTTCAAAATACCTCACCTGTGCACCTCGGTGACTTAGTTTATCATAATATTTTTGCCATCTTTTTTCCTGGGCGTGAGGTAGTGTTTTCACCGGAAATCCTGTCTCACTACTCTGACAAGCCAGTGAACATATTTGCGGCATCTGCGGCCCCTGGCGTGTAGATACATTTTTCTAGAGCACGGCTTGTCTGTGGACCCTCTCTGCGACCCTCTGTGGGCGCCACAGATGCCTTGTGCGGCTCTGAAACCACTGTTACCGTTCAAGTATAAATTCAGTATTAGTCTCTCCATATAGAAATAACTTCTCAAAGCATGTAAGGACTAATGTTTGTGCTAGCTTGGGTTCTTAAAATATGCTTCATAACTACTACTTTACTACTACAACCACTAATAATAATCGTAATGATAATAATGGTGGTAGTAGAAGTAATTGTATTTGTATTATAAAAATATATGAGGCCTCTTTTAATGCAGTGGAAAGGAATTTAAAAAGTTCTAATATTGTCACTTTCCCTGTAATACAGATTTACTGTAGACCCTTCTTCCCTCAAGTCAAGCTGATGGAGAATTCAGGTCTGTGTTTGGAATAATTGATTGATCTTTTGTAAGATGACGGTCCAGACCACTATAAACCATGACCCCATACAGCACGCAGCTGTACTGGAGTCAGCACACTAGTGTAAACTGATACACCATAATGGCTTGCTGCAGATATGCTGGAGCATGTGCTGCGGAAACCGATAATTCAGTGGTGACTCACCAAGCATAGGGGTTCCCAGGTTTTTAGGCTGACATAAGGTAAGCTGATCTGTCAGGTAAAATCAAGGGGTTACACTGGAGAGAGGTGGAGGGGGAGGGCAACACAGGGTAACCTCTGCTCTGTAAAGGAAGGAGCAGTGCACTGGTAAACCATACCTCCTGAAGAGTTTCCTTCAGTAGCTGCTTGCATAAATCCTCCTCACATTCGCAAAGCTGCACATTACTAAATCATGGTATTTTTGTTTTTACAAGGCTGCAAAGACTTACTAGCTTTCTGCTAGTTACACTTTTGGTGTTATCACTGTTTTTCCATGCGAAATGTTTTATTTAGCAGCCTGCTCCAGCACATGAGACCCCGCCAACAAAAGCACTGATACCAGCCGGAGAAGAAAGAGGAGGTGGAAACGGGGAAAGGAATGAGACAGAGATGGGACAGCCACTCCTAAGCTGTGAGGCTTTAACCCACAGTATGAACAGAGAGCATTCAGACACATTAACCCACAGTTATTCTGGGCTGCTTTGTGTGGCTCTTTGTTCATGGAAATGAAGCAAAAGTCTGGTAAACAAGTACAACAATGTTGAAGGAACCAATCTGTTGTAAGGTTTGGCCAGCTCTGAGTGTTACCACCTCACATGAATATTTCCATTCCCCCTAGGTTCTTGGAAAATTTGGCGGGGTAATCTGAACCCTATTGTGTTGCTTTTCTGTGGTGCACCAGATAGTGGCGCAACCTGGTTTTGGTTTGAACGACCATTTTTCTTGCTGGCAGTTGTTTCCACATTGATTGAATTTGAGGGACGAGGGCATGAGAAACCCAAGCTGGAATATTTACATTGTAGTTCCCATTTTAGTTCTGCTGTAATTTGTTTTAATAAGAAATTGACAAAATGTAGTATCCTGTTTTCGGAATTTCAGTGGTTGTTGCTTTGACATGCTGTTCTCTCTGAAGTCGACAGGGCTCAGAGTAGTTGACTCTTTGAGTCGAATGGCTTGGTCAAAACAGCTCTGACACTCACAGGCACATAACAAGGGGTGGACGAGAGGGAGGGCAGCAGTGATGAGCGCCTTGATGGATGTGTCACAATGAGGGTGTGTAGCTGTCTAACCTCTATCAGTGGTAAAGGGGTCTCTGTACCCAACGTGTCACATCTAACTTTACCCTTCATTCTGTTCCACTTTCCCTTTGTTTTTGACTCATATTCTTCTTCCCCCACCCTATGAGAAGGGGGTTGGGTGTCAGATGGGCAAGCGTAGTGTCAGGGCAGTCCTACAAGCAGAGTTTTTCTAGTAAAGGCTTACAAGATTATATTTGTTCCGCCTGGCCCTGGTAACACAGCCACAATCTATGTCCTTTGTATTGGGGTGGTCTCTAGGGAGAGAGGCAGACGTTTTAATAGAATCAGCTGCAAACAGCAATCACGCTTCCCCCCTCCTAAACTCACTCATCTCACTTTGGTGATACGATTACGAGCTGAGCTGCATTGGCCATCTTGTTGTGATTATGTGTGTTTACATGGGTGGGAGGTGTTTACTGTGGAAACTGCGACCCCCTCCTGCTCCTCATTTAGCTACTGGAGAAAAGGAGTTGCTGTGAGGCTTCATTTATTTATCATCTCTTGAAGAGAGTTATAATGATTCTCTAACCAGCATCACAACTGAGTCCCATTCCTTTGAGGTGAATCGTTCCAGCTTTTGTGAAAAATGCCTATAATTGCTGTACACAGACACAGGGAAACACAGTGTGTATGTGTATGTGTGTGTGTGTGCGTTTACTCTCCAACAATAACTGAAATTTAGTCTGAATGAACTTTCTGAGGTCATAACTCTTTAAAAAGATGGAATATAGGCCATATGCAGATTTTAGTTTGATCTTTGGAAAAAGGCTCCATACTGTATAGAATTGCAATTTTACTTCACTTGTATACATTCATACAGACAGTATTCATCCCCTTCCACTTATAATAGTTTTCTTGTGCTGCAAAATACTTAAAAATGGATGTTTTTTTATTTATTTACCTGCTTATTTTTTGTTTGACATATTCTAAATAATAAATTCTTAATTCAAAAATCAAAAATATTATTTCAAAATGCATTCAGCCCCTGTGGTCCATTTGGTGTATATTGTCTCCAATGCCAAACATTTGCTCAGTTGATCATTTATCTTATTTAGGACAAAGAAATGTGTTAGAGAAATTCTGGAAGGTAAAAAAATGTTCAAAACCCACATCTGTGTAACATATATGAAAAGCAAATTATGGGTGAATACTTCATATTATATATCGAGTATATAAAACTCAAGCCTGTATTTTATATTGTCATATTTGTAGAATGTCCCATGCATGTACATTGGGATGTGTAAACAATTAAAGGTGACAGGTAGTTTTTGAGCAATTGAATCTACAATCAGTCTCTTGAATTAAAAATGGCTTTTCAAAAGAGAAAATTGAATTATTTTCTCCATTTCATATATTGAAGTACCTGTCCACCAATGGCCATTGTATAGTCCTTTTAGTGTAGTCTTCTAGTGAGAACATTGCCTCACTAATCTCACTCTCCTTTCAGGCCCCAGCACTCTGTTTTATTGGTGCAGCATCGTGCACAGTGTTTTGACCATTGTGTACTCCACAACATGCCACTAGTTATCTCCTGTAGCAAATGGCCATGTCTTTACCAATCTCGTCTGGCTTTTGTCTACTTTCCTTTTTTCCATTGGATGAGCAACCATTTAGCGTAAGGGTCAGGGTTGTAATTGACAGCCACCACTAAACAAATCTCCTGGCTCGGCGGTAGACCAACCCCATCTCCCGCCCCCCTCCCGCTACTCTAATCTAACTAATGCACCCGTGTGTGTGCTGGAAAGTGAATTAAACATCGAAAACTCAATACCTGATCCATCTGACGGAGCTGCCTGCATGCACATTAGCAGTTTCTCTGCAGCCTCTGTAATTGTGTTACACAAGTTGGCTGTGGTAACGATCAGGCCTTACACACACTTACACACACTTATACACACTCTCCCTATTGTTGTTAATCGCTGCCTTCGTTGGCCCTGGAGGCGTGGAGCGGGCACAGAACAGAGCGATCGTGAAGGTGGATAAGACGAGTAGTTCAGCCCCTCCCTCAAGGCTGACATGAAATGAAAAGCATAGTGTGTGTAAGCTTGTGTGTGTTTGTGCACGTGTTGCATTGTATTGTATCTTCCTTGTTTCTAAAGCTTGTTGAACTCTTTGTATCTGCCTCTTTTCCTTCTAATCAGCGTCTTTCCCAGCACTCCTGCTGTGTGGCCTTGTTTCTTTCCTCTTTATCTCTCTTTCTGTCTTTCCCATATCCCCACTGTCTGCGATCTGCTCACTGTCTGCAGTCCTGCCCCTTGCCAAATCCACAACAGGATAAGATGAACTTACACTCTCCTCTTCTCCAGTCATCTCTCCTGAGCTATGCCGACACCAAAGTTAACAAAATAATGTCTATGAATTTAAAATTTTTAAAGTCTTTAGTGACTCCAGATGTGTGGACTTTATCCCTGAAAGGCGCAGAGAGGGAAGACAGAGTAATAAAAAATATAATAATTAACGAGGAGTGTGTTGTGTTGATTTGCTGGGTGTTGTCATGCAAGTAGCCATCTGCCCTGATCTCATTAATGGAGAGTGAGAAGCTCTTTACATTTTTATACCTTAGCAATAATAACAGGCTGATTTATAATGATGAGCCCTGGATTCTTTCCACAGCAGCAGGGAATCACTGGGGAGAGAGAATATATATATACATTTATATGGCAAGACCATGAAGGGACATGCTACAGGCATGGGAGAATCCAGCAGACAGACGATGAAAGATGACCTAACCCTATAGTCCAGCTCACGGCACACAATGTGAAGACACACTATGTTGTCTGAGAGACTTCACTGACCTCCATATAACCACAAAGGTCATTATCCCCCATGCTCTCTGCTCACAGGATTCAAAGATACCCTACCTGCCAGATGACACCCCATGATCCTTTGCCTGGGAAGAGGAGTGGTGTGTGCGTGTGCATGTGTGTGTGTGTGTGTGTAAAACTCCCCGGGGGAGCATTTGTCAGAGACCAGGTCATCAGATATGCCCGTGCGCATGCATGTGTGTGTGTGCGTGCGTGCGTGCTCACGTTTGTTTGTGTGTCTGTCTGTGTGACAGGGGAGGAGCAGGGAGGAGCCGGGGTGGGCAGCTCCGTCATGCTTATCTGAAAGGTCACTCTGTCATTGTCCTTGTGCGCTTCACAGAACCCCCTGTGTTCACTGCAGGGGCAACTGATCCTGGACAGACAGGTGGGAAAAGTGGGAATCAAAACCACTCCAGAATTGCAACAGAACAGGAGAAGGAAGAGAAAAAAACAAGTGCGAGCCTATGAAAGGGTTAATTAGACCAGGTTTGGCAGCATGATCCCATTGAGAGAGAGAAAGGTGTGGAGGTGGGGACTTGTCCTCCTGTGTGTACAGGCCAAATCTCTGAGCGACACTAATCCTGCTGGTTCTGCTGGTTATCCCTCCTGTCCACCTCCTCCCTTCATCCCTCTGTCTCCACAGCGCAAAGGACCTCTGCTGACATACATCCCCCTGTCTTCCCATTCATCCTCCCTCATCCCTTCCTCATCCGCCTCTCCTCTAGCGATCTGTTTGTTTTCACTGTTGTGTCCCAGTGACATTAGCTGCAGTAATCCAATTGAAAGCTCCTCAGACCCAGAGCCGGTTTCCGTGGGGTTCAGGCGTTTCCATGGGGATCACATGGAGGCCTAATTAAGCTCATTAAAGCTTGTTATTAAAGCTCGTTAAATCTCATCCTGACATGGCGGCACAGCTCCTAGTGTCTAACTTTACCAATATACACACCAACACACACACACACACACACACACACAGAAGTCACAAGTATAATGCGCTTTAGTGGGTGTAATTAAAGCTCTCAGTAAGCCCTGCAGTTCTCCCTGCTCCTCGGTTTGAGCGGAATGGAAAACCGACACATAAGGACTTTCAGAACAATATCATTTTCATAACCAAACATAACCAGGGGTGATGTGAGGTGAGTGTAAGTGAGAGTTTGGAAAAATAGTTCCCTACCATGACTTGAGACACCTGGATCAATTATGATTGGACGATATGCTTGAGTCATGGGGTAAAGTGAGAGAAAACAAACACACACACACACACACACACACACACACACACACACACACACACAAACAATACAGAGAAAATGTCAGCAGATGGTGATATAAAAATACATTAAACATTTTTTATCATGTGTTCTATCTGTTGAAGATGCAATGGTTT
>OOFE01035456.1:0-10430 GCA_900323365.1 Monocentris japonica | reverse complement strand
TCCACCGACGGTCCCCATCCAACCTGACAGAGCTTGAGAGGATCTGCAGAGAAGACTGACAAAAAATCCCCAAATGGTGTAATCGCTGCCAAAGGTGCTTCAACTAAGTACTGAGTCAAGAGTCTGAATACTTATGTGATATTTCAGTTTTTCCTTTTTAATTAATTTGCAAAAATTTCTAAAATTCTGTTTTCACCTTGTCATTATGGGGTGTTGAGTGTAGATTCACGAGGAAAAAAATGAATTTAAACGATTTTAGCATAAGGCTGCAACATAACAAAATGTGAAAAAAGTGAAGGGGTCTGAATACTTTCTGAATGCACTGTATCTGTTTGCAGCCTCCATACCTCAGATGTAAACTTTCTGAAAGCATGAACTGCCAGCCTTATGATCTCTGGGAGATTGAGCAGTCAGTACTAAAGCCATAAAACCTCCATCCACCATGATTCAAATACCACTTCAAAACTCCTCTCTGAAGATTGTCTCTCTGTAGCAGACAACCACACAGATGAGTAGTCAATTCTCATCTATATATATATTTTTGTTTTGTAGTAGTAGTAGCAGCAGTATTTCTATATGCCTCAGAACTACCTGCCAAACCATTTGCATCACTTCTGATGCTGAATGCTCCCTGCTTTTGTAGGAATTGACACTTAATTATGAAGCAGGAGAGATGTATCTCATATTGCATGTTAACACTATTCTGCTTTTTTTGTAGAATGACAATTTGACATTTGCTGATTTAAAAAATAAAAGTGCTTTGTTTCTATAACGACCAGCTTCAGTAGCTGCCACTATCAGCAAATAGTATAACTCTCAAACACTTACAGAAACTCCTGAAACACATGCTCTTATACTGACTCTGTATGATCAGAGTTTCTGGAAATTTGCAAACAGCAAACCAGGACTAGCCATTGGGAGATTTGGGATGGCTCCCAATGGGCTGCCTGACTCGCCATTGATTTGGCCGGCAACTGCGGCCTGTGATCAAAGCACAGCATAAAGAAAGTGAGTGGCAATCGATATGTTTAGAACCACTAGCACTTTCCAGTGTGGTTCTAAACATTAAATGTAAAGTAATACACTTTGAGTATAAAGGTAAAGTGATTCACTACTACATCGTTTTAGATACACAATATTGATATTGAATATGATTCTGGTTTGCTGCACTGTCTGACTAAGGCTGTGTATTGCAGAGAAAAGTAAATTGTATGATTTGTGGTATGTGTGTGTTTGTTTAAATGTGTTTGTAGAGTAGAATTGAATAGTACACTATTGGTGGGTGTATGAACTGATAAAATGGCAGACTGGTCGTTGAGTCGTTTGTAAGGATGAGTAGGAATTCATGGGAATTCTATTGAGTCACTGTAATGAATTTAGTAGTGAATGCTTTCGAAGTCTCCATTGCTGGTATGTAAGCTAGGTGGCCTGGTGGGTGCCGCACTGGCTAACATCTAATACCAAATTTCCAACTAATATTTTCTCCATCTTCATTCTGGTTGTTGTTATAAACTGTCCGCTGCCAACATAGTGTGAAACCTTGGCTCTTCTTTGTTGTGATTGGTTGGTTCACAAAAAAGCCATGTGTGCCCCTCTCAACTTTAGAAAGCGTTCCACTCCGCCTGAAAAGCTGTCAGGTGCAGTGCTTTTTCCACGCTTGCTCTGCTTCAGTGATTTATTAAGAAAACTGGATAAGGTATGGTAAAATGGCTGCCTATTCCTTTCAACAAAACCTCCTTACCCAGCGCGTACGCCGAAACAAATTCCCCTCCTGGTTCCAGTTTCATGTTGTGTTGCCTATAGAGCAAGGGCATTACTGTCTTTTGATGTATTTCCCATGATCGAGCACAATTTTTATCTGCATGAGCAGTTATCTTTGGTCAGGTGTGGGCCTGCAGGCAGGAACGGCCAGCTTGTTGGGAGAGTCAGAAAGCTGAGTGGAGTATGGAGGTTTTTTTTTCATGCCTTTCATGAACAGACAGAGACAATTTCACCCTATAACCTCATTGATCCGGGCTGATCCAGGAATGTACTGGTGACAAGGGGGTGGTAGAGACCACGTTTTCCTTCAGTATGTTTCAAAGCAGGTGAACAAATAACAAGCCAGTCACAAAAGTTTAGATTTTATTAAAATATGAATGCTCCTTGGTGCTTAGCATCACCCAGTTTGTGTTCATGTCACGTCTGGCCCACAGCACAATTGGTGCTAAATTAAGTTCTTAAAAAAAACAAGCCTACTGTGAAATTCATGAAATATTTTAAAAGCCAGGTGTCAAATTCTCAGCCAAACAGAATGTATAAGCCAAGGGTTATCAACAGGAAGATCTTTCTCTCAGTCTCTGCATTACTTGTTTACCCACGCACACAGACCAGCTCCCTCGTCCACTTAGCTACATTAGTCTGATAATAATATGAATGTTGAAGATACGGAGAGAAGTGAGAAACTGCAAATAACAGCATTATTGCCATTTTTACACCGGCCTACGTTGCTCTCGCTATCCACCAAGGAGACCTAGTCACCTTTCTACTTTCACACCATCTCTGGTGCACAACACACACACACCGCTCTACTCCTTGAATGTCAAACAAGCTATAAAATCGTCTGATATATCTCATATCACGGCGTATGAGGCTAACGTTAACCAACATTAACGCTAAAAAAAAAGGCCAGGGCAAGTGTAGCCCCAATACATGCCGTTCTGTCTTCTGTGGAGAAAACGTCACACCAAACATCACTCAAAAATCTGGCAGTTTAATGTTGCTTTACTTATTGGCAAGAAAATAGAAAATAACTTTTATATAACATACAACAAACACCTTTAACGCATCGTTAGGGTCTCCTGGTAAATTCAGCATATAAATCAGGGGTGTATTCTTTGGTTGGAGTGAAAACCTGCAGACTCTCGGCCCTCCATGGCACATGGTTGCCCACCCCTGATATAAATGATCCACTTAATTTAAAGAAAATCTCAACTTTTACAATTTGTTCACACTGCTCACTGCCACCTACCACAGTGTATTTTACTGAAGGAAGATTGTGGCAATAACGCATGAAGTGATACGATTTTATCGAAATAAGTGATGCTTGGTGTACTGAATCTATGTTGAATTAAATAGTGGCTCCTAAGGATTTGTAAAACATCTGAAGTTATGTTTTCAATATGTGGACCTTTGCCGAGAAGCAAGACAACATTAAATTGCCACATTTTTTAATATAGTTTGTGGAGAAGTTAAGTGGGTGATGTCTGGCTTCTCAAACATGCTCATTTGTCTAAATAGACAACTTAGCTGACCAAGGACTAGACTTTGTGACCATAAAAAGCATCGGTACTTTTTATAAATATAAAATTGCATGTTTTTTGAATCCAGTTACTAAAGTCCTCCTTCTGAAAATGGTCAGTGCAGAGAAAGCTTGTAGGGCAGAATGAAAGCCTAATCCTTCCCTCTAATTGTGCCATCCACTGCATACGATATTTTATTTAAAATGCAATTTTCATTTAATGTGAAATAGGTCTTGGCAGATTGAAAAATGTTGAACAGTGTGACTACAGCCTTAATTGGCCATAAGATTAGGCCTATTAGTTGCCAAGCATGTCTTCAAAAATTTTGTTTCAACCAACCAACTTGTGCTTAAGGTATGAAGAGAATATAAAATACCTGAAAATTATTTTTAGTGAAATATGGAGAGAGAACAAAATCCCAATATCTCCCAAATGAGATTAAAAAGGCCTTTCTTTCTATATACAGTGCCTAATTGTTTGTTCTGTAACTCACTAAAACCGTTGAAGGCAGTTTTACTCCCTACACAATCAGTATGAAATTCAACGTTCAGCATTATTACACTCGCAATCATTTTTGCAGCACACACAATGAATATCAGCATCACCTGCCAGACCACTGTGTTCTGCTCCATGGTTTCTGGGATGTAGGATGCTGAGGAGGAATTTGGCAGGTTAGGGTGGACATCCCCACCTCCACTCATCCGCTGCCAGCTCATACTTTTGCACTGAGTGTTGCTAAACCTCTTCAGTCTGTATATACAAGTTGCCTCCCTCTCTCTAGCTCTCCTCTTTTCTTTTTGTTTTCTCTGTCTCTCTCTGGTATACAGTGATCTGCTAAATGTGATAGTGTGTGGGGCTGTAAGCATCATAATCGCTTAAACGACACCCCTGCAGCTCACCCATCTAAGACTGTTTACTTCCCTTAATATGCTCAGCAGATCTGAAAGCATGAGCATCAGTCATTACTACAGCTACACTTGAAACTAAGGCTTAACTTTAAACCTTCCAACCATTCTACATTATTCTCGTGGCCCAGAACCACGCTACTGGTCACACTCCTACAGATATTTTTAAATACACTCTGAATAGACTACTTTGGCCCATCCCACTGTTATGTACCTAGTCTCTGAAAAGCAGAGACTAGGTATTGTGAGCCCTCCTCTGAAAGACAAAAAAAAGTCTCATTTAGCATTTGTCTACAAAGTCACTGTAGGAAAGGGGTGTAGAATTGTTCAACTCTCTCTGCGGGCGTTTTTTATTTTATATGCATTATGTAAAAAAATCGCCAAAATGAAACCATTTGTCATAGCTAGATCCTGCAAAAAGCAAGAAATTCTGCAATCTGGAAAATTGGAGTAATACTTAAGAAAGCAACAGTTTGTGTATTTTGAAATAGCAAAATAAAAATCAAAGATTCAGTCAGTCAAAGCTTTGGATGTATTGCTTAGAGTGGTACATGCTGACAGATAATGGTCTCCTCTAGTTGACATTAAGAAGATATTTGTCCAAAATGGAGTGTCTGAGCACATATTAAATGAAATACTACAGGATTTGACTCTTTTCTTGATCCACACTCGTCTTTCACCACAGGAACAATGTAAACAAGGCTGTTTCACACCAATGAAATTATTTGGGACATTTGGCACCAAGTGCACTTTCTTGAACTCATTATCTCTCCGTCCCAGCTTCAAGATGCAGCGTGCAATAAACACAGAAGCAAACCCCTCCCTCACTTGAGATTGTCAAAACTGTTTGGAAAAGTATTCCTGCTAGAAGTTGATTAGAGGTTTTATCCTCACGTGTATATTGGCGTCTGTATAAACCCCCTATTTTCAGTGTGAATTCTCCATCCCATTTTTCATTTATCAAACAAAGCAAGGGAAGAAGGGGCTCGACAAATATTCACCAACCGTTAAAAGTGATGATGCAGATAAGAGACGTCTTGACACTCATTGTGCAGGGCACCCTCCATTCTTCCTCCATCCTGCCCCCTTTTTTCTCCTCTCTCTGGTGACTCATTGACTTTACTGGCATGACTGTTCAATGACTGTTTATTAGAAACAATATTACCAAAGCAGTACACAAAATGTAAGTTTTCAAAAACCAACAAACAACAGTTTATGCATTCAAAGCATATTGGGATGATAGATTATTTGGTTTTAAAACATGTACTGTACAACAGTACCTAATAATATCCAATATCTATAATAATGTATTGGTATAGCCTCTTTATTAGGTATGCCTAGGTAGTACCAGGCGAGACCCCCTTTTGCCTCCAGAAGAGCCTGAATTCTTCGAAGCATGCCTTCAGTAAGGTGCTGGAAACATTCCACAGGGATCTTGGTCAATGCCGACTTAATAGTATCATGTAGTTTCTGCTGAATGTTTATTTATTTATTTTTGGCACATGATGCTGCAGACATCCCCTTCCACCTCATCCAAAGCTTGTGCATGACATTGGAGTAAACTAAAGTCAATCTGATGTTCCTGGAACCATCTTGAGCATCAGGATGCATGCTGTGTGATATGGCTTATTATTATTATTATTATTATTATTATTATTAACAGTTTAGTGCTATTCCACCTTCATTGTCTTCTGCATGTCCTTTTTAAACTTCAGATGCTATCAGTATTCCTGAAGAAATGAGCCAAATTGTTGCTAGAGATTGAAAATGGAGATGGAAATAAACTATGTTCATTAAAGATGCTTAGATATCGCACCTGATAACACAGATGATCGGATAAAAATAAGTCCTCCTGTACAAGGGAATTCATGGTCAGAAAAAATCTGGTGTGTGGCCAAGATTATGAGTTGGGCCAGACATGTGTTGCACGAGATTAAAAGATTCTATGACATTTAGAAAATCAGTTGCAAAGCCATTTCATGAGTCGTCAGCGTGAATGCTAAAATCACCAGCAATAATTATTTTGTCATAATTCAACACAACAGATGATAAAAGTTCAGAGAATTTAGTCAGAAAACATTGAGTTTGAGGGGGCGATAAACAACTACACATAGAACCGGTTCAGCACAACAAATTTTGAACATAAGTACTTTGAAACTGGAAAATTCATTAGATGCAATGGGGCTACATCTAAAACACCAGCAAGCCCTCGACCACGGCCACTGGCCCTGGGACAGCCAAAAGAGTCGTAATCAGGGGGACATAGTTCAGACAGCCGGCTGTGATCACCAGGCCATGGATTCATGCTGTTTATTCCATATTCTGACCCTGCCATCAGCATGGCACAACAGAAATGTTTTCCCAGTTTTTCCATTCTTCAGTTGTCTAGTTTTGGTGATCAGTTTCATCCTCTTGTTCTTAGCTGACAGGATTGGAGCCCGCCATGGTCTTCCACTACTGTAGCCCATCTACTTCAAGGTTTGACCAAGATGCCCCTCTGCACGCCCCTCGGCCCGACCTGTTAACTTGAACAAGTCTTGCCATTTTTCTCTGAACCTGTCATCAACAAGCCATTTGTGCCCACAAAACCGCTGCTGGCTAGATGTTTTTAGTTTATTACACGGTTCTCGGTAAACTCCCTACACTGTAGTGTGTGAAAATCCCAGGAGGGTGGCTGTTTCTGAAATGCTGGAACCAGTGCATTTAGCACCTTTGATCATCTCACATTCAAGTAAATCATACATCTTGTCCATTTTAACCTTTAGTTGAACATTAACTAAACCTCTTGATCCCTATATACTGAATCACAGCCATGTAACTCACTGTCTGGAGGAACAAGCTGTTTCACGTAAACAGGCAGGTGTATAATACCCACTGAGTGTACATTAGTATAGTAACTTTAATTAACGTATAATCTTTGTCCCCTTTGAGAACACCACTTCTCAAAGGGGACAAATGGAATCAAACATAGGAAAGAGTGAGGGAAACATGGAGAAGATGATACTGTAACAGCAACACATAATCTATCGCTAGTAAACCAGAAACTATATACAAAGTCTGTAAGGCAATCTTTAGTGGGATGGAGATGCAATATCAATCGATTTTAACACATCATCTACAATGCTATACTGTGAATATACTTTGTATACTATAGCCTGTACTTTGCCCTGTAGCCTAATACTACCAGACTGTCCCAAGACTCATCTCAGATTAGACCCCTATTTGTCTGTCAGGATTCTTGATTAAATTACTGAAATCTCCAGAGTGCGCCACTCCTGACTACCTCGGCGCTGATTGCTCTTTTGCCTTAAAAGAGTTGCATGTACTGTATATGACTGAGGTTATGAAGCACATATTGTGTTTTTAAAGCACAGTTATTTTTCTCTATTTTGAAGTACCTTCCCATACAGACCAAACTTTTAGTTTCCCCCAACATGGTAAAGCAGCACAACTCATTCCTCCAATTAACATTCCCATCATACACCCATGTCACAAGTTAGCATCGTTACCCGCTCTTTGTCGTTCTCGGCTCACCTTTTTTTATCGCTGCTTTCTATGATGTTATCTTTGACAGTAACATTGAAAAGCAGTATTAAAGGAAAATTCCACCCTCAGACTGTTATATATCATCAGTCTGTGATGTTCAGTGCATTCCAGGGGTTATTTTGTGATGAAGCGTTGTAATTTGCCTTTTTATTGTACCCACTTTCCCTCAACCGGCCTCTTCTACTTCAGTTAGTGATTTCCTATGATTCCCAGAATGCCCTCTGACAAGCCGCAAAAAAAAATGGCTGTGAACTTTTTCCATTTAGCTGTAACCAGAGTGTACGTGACCAGAGTAAAGTTAGCTAGATACCTGATATTCTGTTGATATTCCTATTCAAGTGGATATCTTGTCAAGTGATGGCTTATCAATGAATATGTTTGAATACTGGAAGAGGAAAAACAATTAACAACTAGTTTTTTCAATATCTGAGAAAACATTTTTCTTATGCAACCCCCATATGGGAAACACTATTGAAATTTGAATGTGTGTTTATAGATGAGAAAAATATTTTCTCAAATATTGAAACCAGTTACACAAAATGCAACATCTCTTGTTCCTGCATTGCATTGTGGACTATTGAGGCTGCTGTCGGTGGAGAAATTGCATTTCTTCCTCCTCTACGATGGATTACGATGGATTTCTCGCTGTATGATTGTTGAATGTCGATGCAAAATGGTCAGTCTAGGAAGAAGCCCTTGCTCTTTGATTCTGAGGAGATGACACCTGAAACTTGATGTTTAAAGTTGATGTTTTAGATCGTTGACAACTTTCTGCTGTTAACTCCATTTTAGCTGTGCTGGAAATATCTCAGTATGACGTCATATCATCTATGTTTGGCCAATTATCCTGGGTAAATTGAAAATACACTATCAAACAACAAAATAGACCCAGGAATGCAAGGTACATCACAAATTACTGTTTGATGTTTTATACAATGTTAAGTGTTTTTCCTTTAATGAGGTTGTGACCACTATGTTACTTGTTAACTTCAAGACCAGAAGTAGTAGTGAAATAGTTTGTGGTGCCAATTTTGCCTTTTAAAAAAGTGGAAAATCTGTCAGTATTGGGGTGTACAGAGCAACAACAATCATAATAAAATATTTAGTGGAATCATTGCATTAAATATGGAGTGAAACTGTAAAATAAAATAAACATCATAATACCAAACATTTGACTTTGGTACCGATACCTATATCACAGTTTCAGTTCCAAAACAATATCACAGTATTGTTTACCTCACAGATCACAGTGGTCCTTGGATTTGTGCTCACTTCTCTGACCAAGGTCCTTCTTGCCCAGTTTGGATGGATGACCGGCCCTAGGAAGAATCTGGGTAGTGCCATATTCCATCTTCCATGCCCGAATCATGGAGTCTCCTGTGCTCTTGAACTCCCAGTGCATTAGACATGTTTTTATACCCTTTCCCAGATCTCCTCGCAATTCTGTCTCTGAATTCTACAGACAGTTCCTTGGACTTAATGGTAGAGTTTCTGCTCTGACATGTACTATATAGATGTACTGTACATGTTTCGTTCCAAATCATGTCCAACTGATTGAATTTGCCACAGGTGGACTCTGATCAAGTTCTAGAGACCTCAAGGACAGCCAAAGGAATTTGGATGCCCGTTTACTCAATTTGGAGTGTCACGACAGTGATGTTGAATACTTGTTGACTATAAACGCTTTCATTTTTAATTAATTTGGACTTTCTGAAGGCATTGTAACACCTATTGTAGTCACTTATACATCAGTGCTCAATGCTCAACACATCAACTCAATATACAACTGGAAATTAAACCATACAATCATACTCAATAATTAAGATTTGTATTCTGAAGGGAATCGAGGTGTCACAATGCATGAAAAGAAACCAAAATAAATCTCTAGCTGCCTGCCGTTTCTCTTTGGGTGGCCACACCATGTGCTTGTGGAAAACACTAATAATTAATTTTATTATGTGTGTATATATATATGTCAACATAACATTTAGAGGGTAAGGTTCTTTTTAAAGCGTACATGCAGTACATAGCAATAAAACTGAGTTCACAACACATACTTTTTTATGTTCTATTTCTACTGATCTGTTTGCTCCTCTTATATTGTACTATTTATACTAAAGATTGCTGCATTTCTGAATTTCTGTCTTATACCCATAATAAACATATTATTGAGAGAAATATTATTTGAGGTTGGACGAAGGACGACATGGACAGAAAGTTTCCTAAAACTTGTATGTATGTATGCATGACCTTGTCTGAGTGAATCCTAAAAGTGCTTAATCAAATATGAGTGAACTATTCCCTCAACATTTAATGCTGAAAAGGCCTACTTGAGGTTAAAATCTAAATTTCAGTCTACATACCTCTACAATTTGGTGTAGCACAGACGGGCAAAAATAGATGTTTTATTATGTGTATACATTTTTACCAAAGTCAGTCCCACTTTTCACTTTATATCCTACTTGAACAGTTGTGAAATTGTGCTGTGAGTCTTTTTAATACAGTGATTTCATAATCGACTTGCTTGAGCCCAGTATTGAAATGTCATGGGAACAGCAGGCCTACATTGATTTGTAATTTGTGAAATGGACTCATTACATGCACACATGGGGCCAATTACACATGTCTAATAATCCTCGTGTTTAAACAGTCCCTCCAGGATGTTGTGATCTTGCGTTCAACTAATTGCCGCAATACT
>OOFE01035454.1:32650-52291 GCA_900323365.1 Monocentris japonica | reverse complement strand
CTTATGCAGATAACTGCCTGTGAGATTAAGCTCTCTGGAGAATGGTCACATGTGGTTCCTCTTCCCTCACTGCCACACCCACACACCACACACCACACACACACACACGCACACACACGCACGCACACGCGCACACACACCCACATACAGGCACAGGCACAGATACACGCCACTCCCCTCTGGCACAGCTGGTGCTCAGCTCAGGGCCCTTCCTCTTCACCACGAGGCTGGGGCCTCTACAGCAAGGGAAGTGACAGATGCATCGCCGGGTAAGTCAAGAGGAACGACTCACCTCATTTCTCTTAACAAAAGATTTGTCTTTCATAGAGGGAAATGAGAGAGAGAGAGAGACCACAGCTCACATGCACAAGAAAAAGAGATTGCTACCCTCGCTAGCTGCCAAATGAGAAGCAGGAAAGGGTTTAATCCCACTAGGGTGCATAAACAACAGATTCACAGGAACACACAAATTAATACACCTCAGCATCACTTTCCGTTCACTCTCAGTAAAACAAGTGCTGTTACCAAAGCTGTCAAAAACCTCACTGTGTGATCAGCTGCACCAGCCCGTAACCTAGCCACCTGTCAAGTCCTTCAGGGCGACCAGGCCAATGTCAAGCTTAGACAAGTGTGACTTCTTAAAACTGGCTCGCATGCTGGAGACTGCCTGCAGGGAAGTGAACAGCGCTACCCCTCCCCCATATTTGCGGCAGACAAGGCCATCTTGACAAAGCTGGGATTTTATTGGGTTCAATAAGACAGGTAGGGGATGCTCCTCAGAGCACTGTAATATATTGATTCAATTTAAAATGTCAAGTTTAAGCTTTTCTTTATGTTTAAGAAGTGAGGAAAAGGTGATGAATGTGATTATCATGATAATGAGAACAAGAAACATACATCTTTGCAGGCAGCGATCTGGTTGATGTACTCGCCATCGGTGAAGATGATATTCTGTCCATCTGAGTGTTGACCTGCAGAGAGGACCAAAATGAGTGAACCCATCTAATATTCCATTTGTTAGAATTTTAATGACTTTATTCCCATGAGTTGTTTTTAAAGTGTTTTCTCTGCACCTGGCATGGTGACAGTCCCCTCGTGCTCCAGAGTCTCTGGGTTGATCTTGATGGCTGACATGCTGTGGTTACTTGTGTCCCGATACAACAGGTACCCCTGAAGACATAGCACCAACACCATTGCTGGTTTGCAAGTAGAAAGGACTATGCCCTACAGCTGGCTTGGGCAGAGTTTTATGGAAACTACCGCAGGGAACAGGTCTTCACTGATGTCCATTGCTCACCATTTCAAAAGTACAACTAGTTATGTCATCTAAAATGTTACTGTCTTGAAAATAAAGGTGCTTAACTAATAACCTGGAATTCAGCCCGTCAACAGTCCTTAAGCACAACACTTAGATCCGCTTTTGAGAAAACCAAAGGGAGAGAGGCATGGCTTCATTGTCAATCACACTAGATACCTACTGGATCCAAATATAGCCTAAGAACTACTGACTTTAGACTTTGCAGAATGCAACTCACCAGCCTCATTTAAAAGAATCACATAGAGGTCAAATTAAATCATTCTGATCAGCACCAAAGCAAAACCCCTGAACATTAAAAAACACTGAAAAATACTTTGTTGCAAATAAACAGCACAGATTAAAAATATCCAAATCATCTCACTCTATATGAAGTACGCCTTGATGTAAGTTTAACAGCCTACCTGGGCAAAGCCCAACCACGATCTCTTCTCCTTACGATTCCTGATGCGAGACGTGGAGTTGTACACATGGCCCTGTGAGACATTGATCGAACGTCAGCAGACAACCACAAACACTGACAACCCTTAATTTAATGTCGGCAGAAAGCAGGAGAGAAACACTTGTCTCTCCCCTAGTATTTATTTATTTGATAAATATGGCACAACTATGGAGTGCTGTGGAGATGTTCCCGAGTCCACAACAGGAAAATATATGGGGCCTTCATCACAATGATAAGCTTAGTCTTGACTTCAAGACATGCTCCTGTGAACAAAAGTCAATTGAGGGTTGAACACAATGTCTCGCCTGGGTAGACAAATCAACAATCATATACGTCTCCCACGACAGCCCATTTTCAAGAACTACTGCTAGAACGTGCACCTCTTTCTCGCACACATCAGACACGGACACAGACACACAGAGCACCATGTTATGTACCCTGACAGTGCCGCTGTATCCAGAGCCCACTTTGTAGAGTCCGTCCTTGCAGAGCAAGTAGAGGAAGGAGCCATCGGTCTGTAGAAGACAGCGCTCATCCTCATCCATGGCTACCTCTTTCAGTACCCACTTGTTCATCAGGGCCGCACGTTTGATGCCGTTGCCAAACCATTCCTGGATCTGGATCTTTCCCACCAGGACAGCCTGTACGCTCCTCTGCAACGCGTTCAGGATGGTGGGCACCTGATGAAAAGGAGGAGGACGAGGAGTAGGTGTTGAAAAGAATATGAGTGGAGGACTGCAATTCTGTAATGTGGCATCTTTTGGACCCATGTTGCTGTAATTATAGCCTGAGATATGACACTGAAGCCTGTATGAAATCATAGGGGGTTATTTTGTTATCTCAAAGTGTGTCCATCAGATAGGAACCACTTGAGGAGCTTTATCCCTGCTAATAGAGTAAAATTCTAGTATCAGTGACTAGGAGATTGGTTACATGCATACTTGCTCTCCTCCTCTCACTCTGCCTGAATGCTCTTTCATACACACTCCATCACTCCCTGGCAGCTATTACACACACTGCTGATCTCACCATTCACACACATGCAAAGAAATACACACACACAGACACATACGGCACATAAGCACACACTTCCTGGTAGCCTGCCTTCCTGCCTGCCATTATGATGACTCACAGTCCAGTCAGTGCCTAGCCTTTGAGGATCCAGTAGAAAAACACAGGCCTGCTTCTGTGGCCTGGGCTAATCAACCTGCTTCGCCTGTTTAAGGACTCTCAGCAGTTTTCCTGCAGGCCAGAGCCAAACGCAGCACTGAACCACACTGAGCTAGGGCTACAGCCTACGTAAGTAGACAGACCCCCTTACTGGGCCATCAATTCAAGTATCTGCCAGGTTAATGACCCTGGGTAAATCCCCAGCTAGACTCATACAGGGTAACTGTGTGTGTGTGTGTGTGTGTGTGTGTGTGTAGCTTACGAGTCACCTCAGCACAATTATATTAAGTGGAAGCATTCATTTTGCATGCAGGTGCAGCCGAATAGCCATGTGACGGTCAAGTGCACAAAGCCCGCCTACAAAATTAACTCCATGTTGAAAGTGCTTACTGTTCAAGTTATTTGCTAAGCTTTGCAGCAGAAGTTCTGATGTGGAGCCCAAGAAAAAAAGTTGAGAGAGAGAGGGGGGGGAGAAAGCGAGAGGGAGAGAGACGGCGAGGGCAAGAGAGAGAGAGAGATCAAAGCAAAACAGAAAAGAAGGCCAGCTAATTGGCCAAAGAATGCAGGCAGGGTAACGTAATAAGACAGGAGAATCAGAGGCTTGACATTTTCCCAAATTCAATTTGTGCTTTCCAGACGCTGCCCTAAGTCTCTCTGCTCAAAACAGAGATGCATGGAGGAGCCAGTGGTTATTGTAGCCTCATCTAAGTCCACAATCCACTGCAGCAATCTGAAGCCTTGCTGCTAATCTGAAGGAAAAGCCTTGATGGATGAAAGCAAGACACAGAATACTGGGTGGTGCCGGTTAGGGTTAAATATGTAGTTAGTATGTAGTCATAGTTTCACCCTCATAGATGGGCTTTGTCTGTGGACGTGTTCACACCAAGCAAGTTTGAAGCAGTTCATTCAAATTCTGGGAGCATTTACCCCTTTAGTTCCATTCATTTGAGTAAGATGAGAACAATGCCTTTCACACTCAGGTGTGCACCAAACAACCACACCGAGACAACCTGAAAATGCGAGGGATAAACCCTTGCGTTTTGGGTTAAGGAGACAGACATTGACATCTGATAGACAGCAGTTTCTTGGAAGGCTAGCATAACAAAATGAACCAAGGGCAAACCACAGTCTGGACTGATGCTCATTATCAGCTATTTCTTAATGTGTTGTAAGATAAATTACAGCAAAGAGCACAGACAAGTCCATAATGCTTAGCTCAAGTTACAGGGACTGGAATCAGCCTTCCCCTCACACCAAAATCTCTTACATCGTGATATGACAGGTTGCTAAAACTCAAATAAACAAACTACTTGTCAATTTATGTTACTTTTGCACTTATGGGGTGTAATGACAAAAAAGCTGAATTGAACTCACCTGTATAGTCTGGCAGGCATGGCTGCCGTTGTTGGTGAGAATGGCGGAGACGGCCTGCAGGGTTTTTCCGGTGTCTCCCCACGACACCACCAGGCTGAAGAGGCAGGCGCAGGAGAGAGCAGTGAGGGCCTGGCCAGTGGGGTCATTGGGCCCAGTGCTCCGCACTGTGGTCTCCAGCAACAACTGGAACAGAGACTCTGAGGGAAACACACAGACGAATGAGAGGTTGGTGCAATAGGGAGATAGTGTTTATAAAGCAGATAGTTCGGGTCCTGTTGTGATTGAGTGAGACGTTATGGCTGACTGAGACATGATCAAAGCTCTTGTAAAATACCCAATAAACACACTCCTGTTAATTTATATATTAATATATAACTGAGCCTCCACTCATCCCAGTTATTATGTGCTGCTTAGCAACTTTGTTTAGTTTAACTGTTCAAGAGCTATATGGCATGGCTGAAGGTAAGCATTTAGTTATTATTACTTTAATTATTACTGATTAGCAATTACAAATTACAAAAAAATACTGAACACATTGAGCCTTCTTATGTCTGTTGTATGAAAGCAATAAGCACAGTGCTTTACAGAGCCTAACAACGTCTCTTAGCTGTTCCAAAGTTAGCGTACGGCCTCTCATGGCTTATTTCTCTTCAGCTTTCTCTGTCTTCACCTTACCATGTGTAAGGTGTGTGTGTGTGTGTGTGTGTGTGTGTACACATTTGTAGTCCTACCTAGCACATCAGGAGGCTCGGTCTGGAAGCCCTCAGGCTGTTGTCCCTGTAGCATGTCCAGCAGGGCCTGCAGGCTGCGCAGGCATAGTGAGGGGTGGGAGAATCGAGTCTCCTTTATCAGCTCAAACACCCCACACAGGCCGATGCCAATGATCTATTGAGGCATAGTGAGAAACACGCTTCTATTAGCTATCAGCACAGCGCTGTCGCACTCAGCCAAATACCACCTAACTAACTGTGAAACATACTGCCACTATGCACAGGCAGGTTTAAAATCAATTCTCTGTCTTCAAATGGACTTCAAAAGACAGATTTTGTGTCCAGGTGGTTATAACTTTAAGATTAGAGGTTTGGAGTGCATGATTTCCTATACAACACAGTCAACGCCCTTAGAGCAACTTGCAGTCCCCCTCCAGTTGGCTAGAAACCCACAGTATATACAGTCATTACTGCAGACTTAAACATCCACTATTAATATACTACATAATGACAGGCCCACTTGGGTGCATGGAGAGGGGAGGCAAACAGAGGGGTTTGGCCTAGAAAAGGCTGTCTCTCTCTTTCTTGGTATGGCTTATTAGTGAATTATTTAAATAAATAAAAAGGTTCCAATGTCTCTTCTCATCTCAGTGAAGAGCTTGTTTTGCAACGATAAGACAGCAAACACAAAATAAAAGCTGAACATCACTGTTAAGATAAAAACAGACAAGGAAATCGCAGAGAGGATAATGTGGTAAGTATAAGAGAGATGAAACGGGTATAGTAGGCTACTTGGTTATCAAGCTTTTGGATAGTTGTACGTGTTGTTGTAGTTTAGAGACCAGGAACATTAAGCTATATGTTAAAAAAAACCTTTGATTTCCTTGAAACCACTGGATCACAAGGACAACACACACACATGCTAAAATACAATTATTCACACCGCTGTGCCAAAATC
Organism: Monocentris japonica; assembly: GCA_900323365.1. Lineage (NCBI taxonomy): Eukaryota > Metazoa > Chordata > Actinopteri > Trachichthyiformes > Monocentridae > Monocentris > Monocentris japonica. The sequence goes on along the minus strand of OOFE01035454.1, from coordinate 46,322 downwards.
TTACAATTTCTATTAACTAGACAAAGTTTAGAAGCTGAGACAATAAGCTATAAATCTCAATCAGTGTCTGAAAGTTGAATTTAAGACTAATTAAAACCTTTTTAGTGGTAGTTAGAAAGAAATATAAGACAAATTTCACAAATAAATGTGAACATGAAAACTGTAGGCTTTATTTTTTTTAATTATTTTTTTCCCTTTATTCGACACTTAGTAGAGAGAGACGGGAAAGATTGGGTGAGAAAGAAGGGATGACACGCGACATGGGTCCCAGGCCAAATTCAAACCCATCGTGGTTATGTGGTATGCGTCTTATACCACTGAGCAACAAGGACTCCTCTACATTGCTTTACTGAGCTGCATTCAACATTTTAGGACTTTCAGGACTTTAGACACCCTGACAATGCTGCTCATTTGAAACAAACACAGCAAAGAATCTCAAACATGTGGCTTGTTGGCTGTCGGTATTAAGCCTGCGTTAAAGCTAAAATCCAAAAGAATTATAATATGATCAGCAGCCTCTTTATGCTGTATGAAAGAGGATCAATTGGGATACATCCTGAGTCTACCATCTCAGTTTACCATAATGATGACTTAAAATTAAATTCATCCATCTGTGACATTTCATGATTTACCCACTAAATGTGAAAGCACTACAGCAATGATGCACAACAAACCCACCCATGCACGCACGCACACACACGCACGCACAGAGAGGGAGGACAGGAAGATGGAGAAAGAAAGAGGAGGTGGCTATAATCCTCACAGGCTGGGGGGTTTAAACCTCTGGTAGTCACAGCAGTCAAAAGGATGAGCCCTACATACTAACCCAGAGAGATAGAAAGCACAGGCTAGCTAGAGAATTAGGAAAGACAGCTAAGATCCAGCCTTGCTGTGTGTCTGAGTAACGTGCACTACCACCACCACCACCCAAGCAGCCACTCCTCAGCACTCCTCCCTGCTGGTACCTTGGGCAGCTTGATGGCTGGCTCACGGTACTCTTCCTCCTCCTCGCTGTCCGAGTCTCCGCTCTGCACGGAGCTCCTGGAGGCCAGTGCCAGGGAGGCCTCTCTCTGTTGCCAGTCCAGCACACAGTGTCGCACATTGCAGTAGACGTTGAACGCAGACGGGTTGCTGTGCAGCTTGATGTCCGGCACGCAGAAAGCTCCATCCAGAGTCTCGGTCTGTGGAGAGATAGAGAGTGGAGGTGGTCAGAAACACTCACTATGTTGTCATTTTGGCAATCAACGAGCCATTTAGCACACCACATAGCCACTTATAAAAACAACAAATGGAAATTCTACATTAGTAGGCCGAACAGTAAAGAGTCACAGTGGAGAATTCCCGAGAGCCTAATGCAGGGTTTCCCAAACTTTCATCTCAATTAACCCCAACTAGGTCCATATTAGACCACAGGCCCTCATTTGATAAGACTTCATCCCAGGGAACTAAGTCTAGCAGATTTTGTTATTACATATGACTTGGCACAAAATTATATAACTGTCTATACTGTAGGTGGGGAGTGTGAAGACTATGATCAACACAGTCAGCAGTAATCCTTATACATTCTGTTATTGTGATAATAACAATAACAACAATTCCTCATTTTGCTAGGGACCCCCCTGGTGGTCCCCAGGCCCCATTTAGGCAAATGCATTTTCTCAACCACCTCAACAGGGATTCACCTGTTAGAAAATAGCCTACCTGACAAATTACGCACCCAGTGTGAAAAAAGAGAGAAGCATGCAAAATGAGCAGAAGAGGAGAAAAGCGAAATTATAAAAATCGTTTATAAAAAAAAAAATAGTAGACTGCAAAAATGAACTGCAGGGTAAAGATAAAAAAGCACAAGATGTAATTTTAGCAATGTATAGGTCAATACACTGTGTGCTCTGGGCTAATCTAAGGACAAGAGCACACACTCTAATCATTTACAATCAAAAAGCTGAACCTAAGATCTAAAAGCAAGGATAAAAAAAAGAACAAGACAAGGAACTAATCAAAAAGAGCATCGCTCCTCTGGGTCCCATCATGAATGCGCCTGCCTTGAACAATTTACTATAAGTCCATATGCCCCCTGGCTTTTATAACAATGCTTATTATCTCAGGGTGTCACTCCATGGCTCATATGAATGGGCAAAGTAAAGAGTAAGGCAAATCAAGCTGAAAGGGAGAATTTAGAATAAAATGATAGCATTATAATTGAATTATATTGAATTATATAGCATAGCATCATCATCCCCTTTATGCTAATAATCATTGCCATCACTTCCATAGAGAAACTACAATCGATCAGCTTTCGACCTCCCACCAAGCAGGGTATTCTTTAACTACAGTCCTGAAGCAACCTCTAGAGAAGCTAATTGATCGATTGCGCTTCTCTTGCAGTGTTTTGTCTTTGGCATTGCAACGACAGAGGGTGATGTCATCTATTTGAGGAGAGAGGTCATTCATTTTCAGCTCACATCAATGGGGAGGAGACATCTCCCTCTCATCTAGCAGTTGTGTCTCCTGCTCCCCCGCCCTTCCCATAGGGTAGCACTTCCAGCACAGATACTGTACGGCATTCAGCGAGGAGCACACTGCCTGGAAAGAGCACTTAGAACAATATACGACAAGGAAATGTTATAATGGCAAAAACCCATACAGGGAGGGAGAAACGATGGGCTTCTTGGGGGCAGAAAAAGCAAAACGCAAGGGTGGAGAGAAGAGGAGATGTGTTGAAGCTAGGCACTAGTGATGAGCAGGTCAGCTTCATTGGCTCATACCCTTCTGCCCATTTCATTTATCTTCTTTAGCCTTGTAATAGTCAACATAGAATGGTACCCTAAAGAGATTTGTAAAATTGCACTGGCTAAGGCCTGTCAATTGGTATTATCAAAGAGAATAAGACAAGACAAAAAGAACATCATCCATGCAACTCCACTGGTCAAACGTATATCCACAGTGAGAAAACTCTAGGGGCTGCTCAATAATTTTCCAGAATTTTAGATTTTTTGCACAAGCACTGTACTGTACCCATGCTGGGCCTGGGTATGGTTTGGCACAGTATGGCACAGGATTGTTTTCCATTGCAATTTTTACCATAAGGGACCCTGCCCAGGATACATACTGTATGTATAACTACAGTAACAGCAGAACCATAGCAACCAGTATCAACATCAATAACAGACTTGGCGAAACCACTGGAATCTTTATTTGTATTTTTCCTGGGATTATATCTTTCTTTTGAAATAATACCACATCAAAACACACCAGCCACACAAGCTAAAGCAGTCCTAACAGTTAGCACACCTTATATTAATAGGTCTTTTTGGAGTAATTAAGATTGTTCTGCACGTTCTCGTCGACCCATAATGTGATTATCGCTTGTATTTCTTCTTTTTCAAGTCTTTTGTGTTTGTTTTGTCTCTTTTTCAACTTTCTCTGACTTTCTACTTTTGGTCCATTTTATTACACCAGCTGGGTATTTAAAAATGACAGTTGTAACTGATTGCTGACCTTGCACATGGCTTGTGCGTCACTTGCGCAATGGCAACAATCCAGCCAGCACACTTTGAAAGCAGGTTGGTATTAGATACATAAGAGCCCTAACCAAAGTGAACCATGAACAAAATGTAATGGAAAAACATAACATTGTACCGTGACAGCACGGGTACAGCACAGCACACTAGTGCAATGGAAAAAGCATATAAATCTATCAAGCTGTGATTGAGAAAGCTGCTTCTGGTATTAATGCTAATTTTAGATCTTGTTAGACAAATTGCACAAGCACTCTGAGATGCCTCAAGCCAAACTTGCTGATAGTCCTTTGGTCATCATGGTAGGCTCTATACGGGTCAGCCTACAATGCAATAAGGAAATTAATTCTATGAACATGTAGACTACTGCTAAAATGGTGTGACCAATCCAAATCAGGTGGCAAAACTGTTAGCTCATTGCTGGTGTAGGAGCAGAACAAAGCAAGCATTTCATAAAAGAGCAATTAGTATGTTCTACACATTCAATAGGATGGGTCCACATGTAGTATAACAACAGAGATTTTGGGAAAAGCGGGATTTGTTTTAAGCATTGCCTTACCACAATCACAAACTCCTTGAATGCTCAGAGATGACATCTTGCAAAGAGAAGCTAACAAGAGCCAGCTGAAACAGGGTTCTCACATTTCAAGTGAAAATTGTATTTGACAAATTCCACTAGAGTTGACAGTATTCAATTTAAAGCCTGAACAAATCATCATCATCATTTTGCAATTTAAATGCAAAATCCTGACCGCAAAAATCGATGGTATAGTTGAGAGAGTGACCTCCTATCTTCTTATAACATTGTAGCTTTTGACACCTGGCTTAGAGAATATGTAATCACCTGATGATATCTTAGCCTTAATGTAGCATAAAACTTACACTAATAAACAGAAAAATAAAAAAAGCCACCACTCCTTGCAATATAATGAGGCAAATACATCAACAACCTGGCAGTGAGTGACAGAGAAAGCTGAGCCGCCCAACCCTCGCCTGATGCTCTACATTGTGGCTCTGTCTGCACATCATTGATGACGCAACAGCCACCTAAAGAACTTGGAAAAGGCTGGTAGAGGACAGCTACAAGCCTTCAACTTGCTGGCTTTATGAGAAAAGCCTAACAGTACAGGTGTCTTCCAAAACAGTGGCACAAGCAGACTGTGAATTTCCACCATGTTGTCAAATGAGTCAATCCACAATTGATCAACAGCAGTATATCATTAAAGCCATTCACTCGAGACTTTAAAGATAAAGGCTATGTCTAGCTTTATAGTCAGACTAAGCCTTTGACTAGCCTAAATATTAATATTTTACCTCTACCCCCCCAGAATTCTGTTGCAAGGTAGATTTATGATGTTATAATTATGATATTGAAGCTTTTGAAAGAGACAGATTAGATAAATCTCCTGCCTGTACAGGAGACATTACTTCATCCTCCACATAAGGCTGATAAGTGTTTATGCCCTCTCTTTTGCCTCGCCTCCACCACTGTGTGTTTGTAAGCACAGGAGCAGACAAAGGCGGAGGACAGGCCCTTATAAACCACGCTGTGACTGTGTTTGAGTGAGCGTCGTGACAGAGCAAGAGTGAGCAACCTGTCCAAATACACGATGACTGCCTGTGTAACTACCGACTTGCCTGCTTGCCTTCCTGCCAACCTTGTTGACCCCGCCATCCTGGCTACCTCTATAGGTTATATGCGGTTTGTCTTGGCCTACAACTCACAGAACGATTCACCCTGTAGTAAAAGTAACTGCCTACCACACTCTTCACTGACTTGTGTACCTGGGGTGGTTTTGGGGTGGAGGGAGACAGCAGATTACAACAGCGTAGAGCCTCTACCCTTTTCTGCTACTATCACATTAATCTGTCTACCCTCTGCCTGCATGCTGCTGGTACACACTAGGGGAAAACAAAACAGTGTAGTAAAGTTAATCCAAACACAGACAGGCAATATTACAGGCCCACCATAGAACAGACTACACTTTCAGTCTCAAAGGCAGACAGCAAGAAAATGATCCAATATCAACAGAGGGGATTATGTTTGTTAACAATGTTTGGGAATCAGCTAGTTAGCCTGCATTCTACATGCAAAGACTACAGCAGAGGCAAACACAGCTAATGCTTCCTCTGACACAGACATGGTTCCCTCTTCGGGTGAAGGAGATGAAAGGCAACTGTTGCCAGGGAGATGGAGAACACATTAGGTCGCTCGGCAACAGGCCATCATGCCCAAGCCAGTGCCACTCCCCAGAAGGTGTCTCTTGTGCGACTGGGCTGGCTGGCACTTGACCAGCACTGTCAATTAAAACCAGGTTCCTGGCAATCACCTTAAATACTGCATTAATGTTGTTATCATCAATCCGTTGAGTTGATTTGGTCGAGAGTGAAACCAACATGCCTGTCAGTGCACACCTAAGGCCATGATAGTGTAAGCAAATACATACACTGTATTATGGAAATTAAAACCGCCAGACATAGTTCTATTAATAACGGAAAAATAGTTTAAATTCTAAATATACATATGCTAAATATGTCTACGTTATAGCCATATAGACAAAGCTTCTAAATATGTCTACTTTATAGACATATTTAATATAGGAAGTAGACATATATCTACTTAGACATATTTAGAGCAAAACGTATTGAGAATGTAAGGCACAGCTATGTACCACTAATAAAAACTGGGCCTACTTGTGAATATAACACTACAGCTGTTTCAACATTAGTATTTTCTCACATGGTATGGCCAACTGCTTTCCTGTTCACTTTAACCAACATAGCACAATAGTTGAACAGTTTAGGTACTTTTATAAATATTTGAAAAGGTTTTTATGTTATAAAAAATTATCCCTAGTACAACATAGCCTTAGTATTACACAATCTCTTGCATTATCTACTAACATTAGTCTTATATCAAGACAGTAATAGTGACATTACTCAAAAGGAGCAGTTTAATATTGCTTTTTGGTTTGTTAGGCTAGCAAGCGTCTCTTACCTTTGTTCTTGCTTTAACTTTTGACTTGACCTTCTGTCGTCGTTTCAGTTTCTTCTTGCTCAAAGCCTTCTTTCCCCTGAAAACACACAGTGATCAGTACATCAGTATTGAAATGTTCAGGTTATGGTTAAACTCAATGACATAGCATAACCTTAAAGACATTCTGTGTGATATTTTCACTTTGTTCCATATTAAATGCGATGATGTGAGAAATTGGGAGGTAAAGCTTCTTAGTGGTCAACACATTCTGCTTCAGGCCAGGCATAATGTTGGGAAAAACTCAGTCATCCTGTCATTTGTCTGGGATGCCCGTTGAAAAATTAAATGCAGCCAAAACTTCTCTAATTCTTTCTCTCTCTTTTTGTCCTTTTAGAGCAGCTCTATGTCTTACAGTAGTGAGTAGGCTAAATGTCCTTTGAAGTATATAGCTGCATAGCTGTAGCAGTGGTCATGCATCTTTGTGCTTAAATAGTGTGACCAATCCCCAAACAAGAAGTTGCTTTTGATTTGAAGTTCCCTTTTTGACATTTTTGACACATGCTAACATTTCACGCTGAAATCTGCTAGTCTTTGTTGGCTTATGACCGATGGTATCTTTTCAGTTACAAATCAGCCACAGCAAATGGTAAGTGCCAGGGGCTACAAGTGGAATTATTAATCATTATTAATTAGACTACTGAAAACAGGGAAGTAGTGCAATGAACAACAGCTGACATGAATAGTCTTGTGTCAGCTAATCTAATAAAAGCTCAACAACATGATGTCTTATACAGATTGCAAACTTAACTCAAATGCTTTTTTAGACGTTTCAGCATTGGCCTATAGGTGTACTGTCAGAAATGGAAGTTGAAAACAAATCGAAAGGTTTGGAGAATTCCAATGTCATAAATTTAGAGTGCTACTTGTAATATTGATTTTTGATATGTTGTCCCATTAGCTCTTGTTTCTTCAGTCATTTGAGTCCCCTTTGACATGCTAGGTGGTAATCTTATTCAGTAACAACCAAGCAAAAATCAATCTCCTACTTCACAAGCAAAGTCACACAGACAGAAATGGCTGTCTGGAATCTACTAGCTGAATATCAACAAATCCATCAGAAGAAGAGCTTCTGCAAAGTTAATTCAACACTTTAATTCACACAAAGTAAATGTCTCCAAAATCAGTTGCCTAAAACTTGTCTATTTCTCTTGGGTGCTGACTATGTCCATCTTATGTACATGCGGCATGTTTAGAAATGCTCTCAGAAAAACTATATAGCAAAGTGTTAGAAGACACACTACTGTCATGATAAGATGTTCAGATGAAAATGTTAAATCTGTGACTGGGATCTAAACAGTATCTAAGCCTAAGATTGTTTTTCCTTCCTGCTAATGTGCACAGCCCTATGAATTCTGAAATTGGTTATGGAAATAACAGTGGTGCATTTAAAGTGTTAGACATGGAAACAAGTAGTGTATTGGCCTATGCTTAAAGCAGTTACTTGCACACGGGATAAGAATAACAACACAGTTGTGTGAGGGCGGCTTCTGCAATGATCAAGCTTCCCATTCCACAACCTGACTTGCTGGATGACGTAACTGTATAGCCGCTTATGCCAGAAAAGCAATCGAGTTCACCCACCTCCCAACACAACCTAACCCAAATACGCATTTTGTGCAAGGTTGTAAACGGCGTTGTATTTAAAGGCTACTACTGTGTTCCAATGTATCCATTTAAATGATTACCCCGTGACTATGACCTCCAGGTTTCATGACAGATAAATCGCTGGTTGCGTTTTACGTTAACCTGGGAAGGGCTGATGCTCTTCTTTAACGTTAGCTAGCTAGAAACAGTGACGCCGTTGGGCCCACATAGACAGTGTTAACTGTTCACTATATGAACACACAGCTAGTTAAGTGGCAAGCAATAACGTGACAACACCAGCAATATGTGTTTGAAGTGTTTCACAAGAAATGAAAGTAGTACTGCGGTCCCAGTTTGTTTACGTTTAGCTAAATTAGCTATGAGTCAAAACAAGTAGACAAATCATAAGGCGGCTGTTATGACAGTTAGCTAGCTAGCTTGCTATGGATAGACAGTTTTTTAAGTCGCCATAGCCCGAGTGGGAGGAATTCTCGTTTCAGCGGCTCTATCAATGTTAAGAATACAATATTCGGTGCACCCGGGCTGCAAGGTCTACAAAACATTCGAGCCTGAGTCAACTAGCTTAGCTGGCTGGGACAAGCTAGGGAAGTTACAGATAAAATGCTGCCTAGCAAGATGACCAGCAAGATGATCAGCGAGCTGGTGCTGCTAAATCTGTCGAGCCTGTGGTTCAGTGTGTGTAATAGTTATAACATTATATGACAAAATTCCGGCTAGCTCAGGGGCCATAGCTAACGATTAGCTAACGTTAGATAAGTGACGTTCCGATGAGCCATAGCTAGCTAACGGTCATTAACTAGCCGCACAAATGACAATCCAGCCCCAGCAATATCACAAATTTCCAACGTTAGCCACTCACCTTCCTTGATTTATCCCTTGCTCTTTGTCATTGATAGCTGTGGTATAAATTCTTCGGTATCTTTCCGCCAAAGCTCGCCCTGAGAGTAGAAGCTGGTACCGACTCCGGCAATCCGACTGGGCTCCCAGTGTCGGACATGAACCCATCCCCGAACCAATGGTGGAGAATTCGGCTCCAGCTCCAGAAATGACCCTGACACCCAGCCCCATCGACGGCGATGAGGAGGGCAGAATCCCTCCACCGGCGGCCGCTGCCGCAGCAGCACACATCATCGTTTTGGAGAACAATGCATATATCACATCAAAGATAGGACAGCTAGATAATAACTAGCCAACAGTTACAATCCATTTGTCATTGAATCCACCACTCGTCACGTCACGTGTCCATTACAAAATGCAGAAATGGCAAGATTAGCATCCAGTATCTCCAATAATTATCGGCGTAAATTGTAGCCACTCTGGTGGTGCAACTGTTCTAGCTGGGCTTCCGATCCAGGCAGAGCGTCAACACGGTCCTTATCTCCCTGGAATTAATATTCTCAAGCCATAACGAATTTTCTTTTGAAATAGCATGAACTACATCATTCCTTTCAAAAAAGCGTCTTGTCGTATTTCGTTTTCATTCGTTCCTTGAATATTTCTTGACCCCGGAGAGGCAGCACCCTTAGTTGGGCTGCCATCTTAGCTTCATCATCCCTCCCCTAGCTCAGGCTTGTGTCGCTGTAAGCATGCCGGGATATTTTCATGTGGCTAAACTAAGCAATTCTATTAGGGATTATTCACCAGTTCTTTTCAAAAACAAGCTTTTGCATATTTGTTTTGACACATATTCCCAGTATTTAATTATTGTGATGAATACACTCTTTACAAAACAGGCTGCATCTATTTTGAAAAGATCAAAATACTGGCTATTCAAATAGATCAAAGCATCATTAATGTAGCATGATGGATAGAGGTAAGCGTATTTCTTTAGCATAGCTTGATATGCCTATCGTTAGAATCTGGACGAGGACAATTCATTTGCAGAGGTCCATCTTGGGCCTCTCCCTGTTTGATCTATCATCAGCACACCGGAATACTGTGTTCTTAAAAGAGATTTAATGCTTTGTTGTCAGAAAATCTGAAGCTCTGGTCTGATCTTTATAAAGAACAGAGCAGTGTATAAAGGTAGGACTGCCTTGATATTGCAGCAGACACTGGCTGTCTTTCTTCTTTGCTTCTCTAAAATGCTCTCCATCTACTATCATTTCATGAATAGTAGTTTGATGGGTATCCATGTAATTCTTTCTCCAGTAACCTGTGTTACTGGGTAACAGCAGTTGCCCTTAGAACTTGAACTTGCTTTATTGAACCACAGATTATTTTACACAATGATAGCAACCATATACACCCTATGCTTAAATCGCCTTGCTTGTGATTAAGCCTCATGTTTTTTCAATGAGCACGCCCCAGCCTATAGACATATTCCATATATAGTGTACGACTAGATTGCATTCACTTATAAATACCACCTAAAGCCTATATCTGCGTATTATGTCTATGGCTTGCATTTCATTGTACAGACATATTATATGCAAAATGTGTTTTTACGTAAAGATGAATTACACGGGAATACAGAAGAGCATCAATTATACAACATGATGATCCTGATACATCTTCTGACAGGAATAGCACACGGGTGGGGGAGGGGCAGCAACACTGCAGGGGGAAAGTGGGAGAAACTGTGTGGGGCAACATCAGACAAAATGAGGTGATTCAGTCATACAAACAAAACCCAAAACTGCACTGCACTGCCAAGACAGGTGCAAACATACAGTGAAAACTAGCTTAATGCAACACAGACATTATTGTATGAGCACATAAGTGAACTTAAATTCAACCCAGTCATCAGGTTCACAGTGAACTCAAACTGTTTGCAAAATTCCTTATTCTATTGTATCTTAGGTGCATGACCTTGATTGCCTTTCCTGTCAGTCTAGTTATATGAAACAGGCTGACCAGGTGAATCCAGGTTAAATCTGTGATTCCTTATTGATTTCACCTATTAAATACACTTCAGTCATGAAGGGGAGCTGGACATGCAGGTGAGGAGGCGTTAAAGAGGGTTTTTAGTCCTTTTGACAACCATGGACATGGATTGTGCAGGATGGGGTGCAACTCAACAGTAGGAGTGAGTTTCTAATATTTTGTACATTGATTATACACCGATCAACCATAACATTAAAACCAAAGACCGGTCAGCATGGGCACTCTGACCGGTCTGCAGCTACGCAGCCCCATACGCAGCAAGCTGCGATGCACTGTGTGTTCTGACACCTTTCTATCATAGCCAGCATTAACCTTTTCAGCAATTTGTGCAACAGTAGCTCTTCTGTGGGATCGGACCAGACAGGCTAGCCTTCGCTCCCCACGCGCATCAATGAGCCTTGGGCGCCCATGACCCTGTCGCCGGTTCACCAGTTGTCCTTCCTTGGACCACTTTTGGTAGGTACTAACCACTGCATACCAGGAACACCCCACAAGACCTGCCGTTTTGGAGATGCTCTGACCCAGTCGTCTAGCCATCACAATTTGGCGCTCAGTCGCTCAGATCCTTACGCTTGCCCATTCCAACACATCAACTTCAAGAACTGACTGTTCACTTGCTTCCCAATATATCCCACCCCTTGACAGGTGCCATTGTAACGAGATAATCAATGTTATTCACTTCACCTGTCAGTGGTTTTAATGTTGTGGCTGATCGGTGTATGTGCCTGTATACAGTACCAGTCAAAAGTTTGGACACACTTTCTTGACTGGTACTGTACATGCATGTGTGCGCATGTGTGTGAGACAGGGAGAGGGAGAGAAAGAGAGAGAGAGTGTGAGAGAGTGAGAGAGAGAGAGAGAGAGAGATTTACACAGCCCCTAGTGGTGCTTTATTGGTTGTAAGGCATTGCCGTGGCCCAATGATGAGAGAGGGGTAGGTCTACAGTTTCTTCTCATAGCAACCCAGGAAGCATTCCCAGATTATGGACCACAATATCAAAGTGTATCAGCAATGACAAGTGATTGTAACAATGGGATTTCTGACTTCTGAACATAAAACCAAGGAATTTCATTCTGAAATAAGAATAAGAAATAATCCAAATGGAAATTAGCTTGATTGAAATGTAATAAAAAGATTAATGATCTTATTAGGAAAGTGCATTGCTACCATGTACTGCAAACGCCATATGTATGCTGGATCACAAATTATTAGGGGCTTTCTCCAGAGCCCTCTTTTGGGTACAAGGTTGTAAAAAGAGAGTGAGCAAGCATCAAATTGTGTAAACTGAAGATGCAACCATACCCAAAGACCGCTCAATCAACCCCTGCTTGTGTCAGTTCTGTCCCAGTGATGGCTAGGAGACAAGAGAAATGGTGGGAAGAGGGGTAGAATATTCCCATCTAGTCCAAGAGGACACCACAGGTCGTATTAAATCCACATATCCAGAAACTGAGACTGTATGTATGATGCTGTGAAGGATGGATGGGTTGTACTATTTGGAACTGATTGAGAGGGTCAGTTGTTTCAGTCCTAGTATCCTAAACCTGACACATAATAGTTCTCAAAGTGCTTCATTGCAGTAGCGGTGCAAGGTAGCGGCTCCAGGAGGTCCTGTTTCCATGGTGTCCAGAGGAGGAGTATCATATGTAACACTGTCTCCTTCAGTGGCCACAATACAACAGATACAGTTTGCCCTCATGTTATTATATAGAATGATCAGGACATTTATTGACTTGAGCAACTTGTCATGCTGACATTATTGTAATGGTGTTGCACAAATAGTATTTTCATTTCTGCCATGATAGCACTGGCGCCACCCAGTGTTATTCATTTCCATACTGAGGGCAGGAGATTATTGTGGACATACTGGAATTATTTTGACGACTCCCCAGCTGCTTCGTAATGACACAAACGCAAATGTACTATAAAAATGTCACATAGATACATTTTTGCTTGAGTGTGGTTATTCAGTTACTTGAGGTTAATTCATAGCCACCATAAATGAGCGGAACAGTTGCTGGCTCAGTTACAGTATGGTGAATACAGCTAACATTTACTACATTTCCATTCATGTTATGATATTCAGTCATAATTGTTAATAACTAACAACAATCTCTCCTTGTTAAAAAAAAATTCTTCCCTTTGATGACAGTAGTTTGCTCACGGTGCAGTACATTCCTGCCGTGTTGTCTCTGGGACCTAGGTGGGGTAAGCATATCAGTCTCCTCTTCTGTCACACCCTTGCATGCTATGCACCTTTCATACCTACAGTCTACCACTTCTAGGCACTCCCATCAATCAAGCTTACAGTCATGGCTAATGTGGCATTTACAGTTCAAGCCTCTTCTTCACATGCTTCATATGCATCTTATCTTATTTATTATTATTATTATTATTATTATTATTATTATTATTATTATTATTATTATTATTATTATTATCTTATCTTATTATTCTTATTTATGCTTCCTATCAGTTAAGCCCTGTTCTAGCCAATGGCTCATAGGCCATGTGTTCATCTCCTATAACTGTGTCATGAAGCAGCTCAGGCACTCAAATGTACCCCTTTAGACAGGACTCCAGTCCAATGTGGGGGATTAGTCCTAATCAATATAATAATATACA
>OOFE01035454.1:0-20174 GCA_900323365.1 Monocentris japonica | reverse complement strand
ATGCTTTCATTAACCAGCTTTTGAAGCAGATTTGTTCAGCACTCACTGCTTCAGCAGCATGTAAAGAGACTCTTGTACTCTGAATACATGCATGTGCATGCATGCATGGCTGTGTGTACTGCATATGTTTGTGTGTGTGTGTGTGTGTGATTCAGGGTCCTCTTCTTTTTCTAAAGCTGGATTCAGTGAAGGTTGGCTCTCCTCCTCGGGGTCATGAATACATCGTTGTTCCTGAGCCCCATTAGCTGTTGTTTTTGCAACTCACTGTGAATGCTAGTTTTATCCAGTAGTGGTTGAGCCTAATTGTGTCAGGAATGCCAAATGCACTTCTCTGTCTGGCGTGTGCCTCTCTGACTACCAATCAATGGGGGTAAACTCAGTGTTATGATATGAAAACACATCATATCAAGCCATTTAGGTCATTGCCCACTGTCACTGCTAATCAGCATGAATAAGCATTAAAAAAAGATTTTAGTTTTTGAGCATGCAGTATAAACGTAACCTGCACAACCCAAAGCAGACTAAAGTAGATCTAATTCTGATTTTGGGAAAGGGATGTAGCCTACATGCACAATCCCTGCTTATATGAAGATCCCCTCCAAAAAAGCTGTAGTTTAACCCAATAAGCTGCAGTGGTAAGCTAAACCTCATCTTACTGTATCAGCCCCTCTTGTCCAAGCTGTGCTTTGACCCAATCATTTAGAACATCAATACTGATCTGAAAGAAGCAGATTAACATTTGGCCATGATGTGTTAGAAATAATCAACATACGTGTGTGTGGTGGTGCATGTGTGCATCCAAGCGAGAGACAGTGATATGAAGTAGATTAATGGAAAAGAAAGAGGAAAAGAAAGAAGGAGCTACATGGTAAAGCCCTCTGACTAACATGTCCTTTGCTGTATTCTTGTCTCTAGCCAAGCGGTGGAGAGGCGTCTCCTCTGTCCGTCCCTACAGCTGCATAGAGGGGCTCTCCACCCTCAGCTGCCCCATCCTGCCTTACACTAAATCTGCTGCACTAACCGAGTCCCCAGGTAACAAAGGCACAGACAGATACTACACATGCATTTAACTTCCACTAACCAAACAAATATCACTGCTGCTTCTAATGGACTTCTGAGGGTAATTTATACATTTGAAAGGCTGTGCATTATTCTAATGAACATGCAGCCACATACTCAAGAGTCAAATTACTGAACCTACAATCAATTTGCAGGTGAATTGGGCGTGACCTTGAGTCAAGTCGTCATTATCTCTAGATCAGATATCTGAGGATGGCTGCCTTTATTATTTCGCTAAGTAATAAGTCTGAGTAACATGAGACCACTAATGCATTGATGTAGAGAAAATGCTGCTTATTTTTGCATTTGTGTGCTCTTTGGAAAATGCAGTTTGCACTGCAGGCAAGATGCAAAATGATGCATTGCAAAGCAGAGATACAAGGAAGGCATTTTACCTCTTGGTGTTACAGAATTACATTAACAGCATCAGCGCTATGAGCAACATGGTAAATGCATTTTATAAAATTGTGGTGCTGTAAATTCTCTATAGCACATTTTATTATATCTTTAAGGGTTGCATGATTTCAAAAAACATTTGGACAGCTACACATGTTTGGATGTTTTGGCACCTTGGATGTGAAATGACAGCGTTGCTCCATACTGCACCAGCTCAATTTAGAGCCAAGCGTAGTGCCTAGCTGAATTCTTGTAGAGGTACACTGAAATGCATATGCGGTATGTGTGGAAGAGCACCTGAAAATGAGATGTCAAGAGTCTGGTGGGGTTTATGAGATCCAGACTTAAAGAAGTTCTTGTACATTTTGACTACATACTAAAAATGACTACAGATTCAGAGAATATAATCTTGTCACTAAATACTTTCATAGTTTCATTTCACATCCAAAGTAATAAGAATGCTGAACCAAAACATGTGTTGCTTCCCAAAGACTTTTGGAGTTCACTGGATAAACACAACCTAGTTTCTAAAACAACCTGTTATTTGCAAGTTACCATCAGATTACAACAAATCAGAAAAGCTTGCAGCAAAGACATTATAAAGTCTTACCCTCAGACAGATGGACAAGCTCAAACTCCTCCAGAAAAATGATCCAATATACAAGCTCCTCTCTCATATTCATACATATTTTAAATTCACATGAATGTCAGCAGGCTCAATTAGACCAGTCCTCTCTGATTAAACCCCTCTCTTTTTCTTTTCGCTGTGTTTTCTCTTCTTGAAGCTCCACTCCTGTCATCCAGTCATTCCCTTCTCCAGCCGACTCTCCCAGCGAGGGCCAGCTGTGGCCTAATCGACCGAGCTCCCACCTTCCTATCTAACTCCACACTCCACAGTAAGACCCACACTGATAATCTGTCTCTCTGCTCTACCATTCATTGCTGCAGTTTCATCCAGTGTGAGTCACAACACTAACAGTGCTCCGTAATGACAATATGTGATTATTTCTTATACATATCAGGTTCACCTATGTGCCTATATCACATCCATTTCAGTCCAGTTGCGCCTGTTTTTTTTCCTGTTGGCTATTTAAAGTATATTGTCTAGGTCAGAAAGATGTGCCTCCCCTGTGTGTCTTTAGATGTGGGTCGTAAGCATGCAGCGATCAGCCCCCAGTCCTCCGTGGACAGTGAGGTGGGTGTGTCAGAGCTGGAGGAGGACTCCATTTCTATGGGCTACAAACTACAGGACATGACAGATGTGCAGGTCATGGCACGACTTCAGGAGGAGAGTGAGTCACCCATCCAACAGTTCTTTAGAAGTTATCTGCCATGTTAAGTATTCCTGCACGAGAAAAGGATTTTACTGCCAACAATGTTTTTTTTTATATCAAACTAGATGAAGCTGTATTTTAGAACTGAACTAATAATAGTGACTGATACCCAGTGAACCATAATAAAACAATGACCTATAGCGTTCTGAGGATATGAATGTAGTGGCTCGTCCTGTACATGCAATGGGAGGAAACTGATTACACCGCTCCATTCTAGTTGCATGCATGAAACTAAAGATCAACATTTGACCTTTGAACAATTGGACTTGAGTTGGCAGTGTTTTCTTATGATGTGTGGGTGTGTAGTTTCATTATACAGGGGATTTGAGGGAAAACATTCTGGCATCAATTATTCTGCATGGGCCTGGACTATCCACTCAGTCGTTGAATAATGGATGAGGAGTGTCTCCAAAGGGAAATGTATCATCCATGAGGTTCGGGGTCACCTTCTCCTCAGACACATGCATTCATTTTTCACCATTTAGGTCTGAGACAGGACTATGCCTCTACCTCAGCCACAGCCAGCCGTCGTAGCTCCAGCTTCTCCATACACTCCCTCAGGCGCAGTGCAATGGATCTGGAGGAGGAGGATGAGGACGACGAGGGGTACGACCAGCTCCCTCCTCCCCAGCCTCGGCTGTTCCGCACTGGGTCTATGCAGCGGGGCAGCCTGCCCCACTCTCATACCTTCTCCAGTATCAGAGACTGCAGACGTAGCCCGTCCATCCCTCAGTACTCACTCAGTGGGCTTTCCCAGTACTCTGGACCCCCCAGCCTGACCACAGAAACACACACAGGATACAGGAATAGCACAGGTGAGTGTGGAGTTTAGTGTTATTTGTTGCAGTTGCAGTTGTAAGATCATCAGGTTTTTAAATTAGGATTTAATTAGCAATTTTTTATTGTCTTATCTTAGTCATGTATTGTATCACCTGGTACATTTCTTAGATCAATTTACATGTTATATACTCAATCATCCATTGAGTTTGTAGAATGAATCTCCCAACTGAAACAAAATGTTAGAATGCTTGCAAGCGAGGGACACAAAATCCTGCTGTAAAATGCCCATAAGCTGACAGTTCTCACTTCCATGGTTTTTTCCTTCATATGGTGCTCTCACAAGTCCAATGTTAGAATGACTGATGTTGGAAATGTGTGTGAAAAAGGACTTAAGCCCCACTATGGAGTGCTTAGGTGAAGGTCTGAAAAGTCGCTGATCTCGTTTGTTTTTATGGTTGCATAGACAAGCTAAGGAGAAGCATGCCCAACCTCATCCGAGCTCCCAGCATGCCTAGTGTTCCCAGTATTCCAAGCCTGGCTTCCCCTGTCAACCCCTCACACGGTCCCTCCTCCTTGCCAATGATGTGTTCCCTCCGGAACAGCCAGAGTTTTGACTCGTCCAATGGGCTTGCACGACTCCAGTCCTCCAGTAAGACACTTGTCTATGAATAAACCAATCCTATGTGCCTTCTTTTCATTTTGCAGTGAATGTAGCTTATTGCACCTGGTTTTCTGAAGGCATGTCAATGTTGCTTGCAGTACTTACAGTAATGTAAAGTAAAGCAAAGTTACTTTTGGTACTTACAGTAAAGTCCCAAAAGTCAAACTCTCTACCCCTTCTCTCATGTCCTGTGTTGCAGTTCCTTCCCCAGGCCAGCTCAGTCAGCGGGTCCAGAGTGTGGGAAACTTCCCCACCATGCCCCGACACCCACTCAAAGCCACTGCTTATGTCAGCCCCACGGTCCAGCAAGGCCCCCCCTCCACCGCCCTGTCCTCCTCTGTCAGTCTACACTCCATCCCCAGCAGTGGCGCACTTCCCCAGCCTCTCAAACCCAGCAGCACTTTGGTGCCACAGCCGCTAAAAGCCACCACCAACCAGCCTGCTGTCCCCCGCAGTTCCCTACCTCGCCCTGCTTCCTTTATAGGGACCAGTGGGACTCTGCGTCCCAGCAAAATTGCCCAGCCCACACGCAGGTAAGGGCCAATATACTGAGTGAATGAGTTGCTTTAAAGTCACAATGACTGACACAATACTTTTACTTCCTGGAAAACAATGTATTTTAGTGGGTATTTCATGGCATACCAGTAGTAGTAGTAGTAGATCTCTCCCCATGTTATTCCCCACCCTGACATCCTGTTTCAACCAGAAATACATCAAAGTAGATGCTCTCAAAATGCCACTTCATTGTATCTTTAATGGCTTTGCAACATGATTAAATCTGTATGGACTGAGAAATGTTGTGATTCGTGTGCATGCTTTCACTAACCCTTATCTCAACCCCCACAGTTTACTGACTCCCCCAAAAAGCCTGGCTGCCCTGAGTGCACTGCGGGATGGCAGCTGGAAAGATGGCTGCTACTGAACCAAGCTGAAAGCAAAGGCCAAGAGGTGTACAGGGTAACGCTGCATGGGACCCAACTGATTACACATTGTCCTGTCAGGAGGGCCCAGTCTTGGGCTGTGACCCAAGAGGAAGTGACTGTTAACATTTGGGAAGCACTGTTCTTTACTAGAGGACAAAGTAGAGACTTCGAGCAGTATGGGTCCAGCAGGCTGGATCTTTACCTTACTACCTGCTAAAACACAGACTGACATATTTTTAAATGATGGAACAACCTGGCAATATACTGATAATCAATTGTTTGATATGAACTGGATCCTCTTTGATATGTGCTTTTTTGATTTGGCATTGTGAATAGTTCATGCTTCCATTCCATGGAATGGAAATCTCTCCAACTGAAAGTTTAGAAAAACTATAGCCTCTGCTTTTGTATGAGTACATGTTTATAGTGATTTCCAATGACATCATTTCACCATGATTAATTTCTGTCAGTTTAGATTGTGGTGTCAAATATGAAGTTAAAACTGAAATTGGACGTTTTGTTACATTTTGTGCCTGTTATAAAAGTGGTAGAATTCATGTCAGTTATATTTATTGTTTTGGAACTTACAGCACTTTTTTAATGAGAATTATCATGAACACATCAAATTGAATTATCTGCTTTGTTTGTTTCTTAAGAATGACATTCAGTAACTTAAAACATAACTCTACACACATGATCTTTTGGCTAGTTTCTTTTCATTACTGTTTACATGACAGCCAATATTTTTAATGTTCTTTGATGAACATTAGCGCTGCAATGATATTGCACATAGAGCTCTAATGCTTTTTAAGGATGACGAGAATTTGAAGAGGAAGTGCATTTTTAAAGTGAATAAAAGCTTTTCGAAATATGTTTTGTCATTCTACTCTTTCTAAGATGCAGTTGACTTGTATTTAAGTTAAAGAATCAAGAAAATTGATTGATCTTACATCATTTTTTCAAAGTTATTGCATCAAAAGCAGCATAGCCTTTATGCAATGGGGACAGATGACCCATCTTTCTCAGCATTTTTCCAACAATTAAGTGTAGATGGCATTGTTACTCATAACTTTAACATGCTATGGTGCTGTCAGAAGCTGAAATTATTCTGTATTGATATTTAATAGGTCATTCACAGTTCCACATTTTTAAAAATGACTTCTTTAGTGAGTGTGTTATATCTATGCAGATTTCAACACAGCACAACCATATTTATTTGGTGCCAGGGGCTCTTAGGGCTCTGTGACTAATCTTTAACAGGACAGTATGTTGATGCAGAATCTCCCAGGTAACATTGAAACCACACTCATTTTGTAACCTAAGGGAATACTTCAGGGTAAGTGACTAATATCTCTCCCTGCAATTTGATATATTGGACCATAAATGTGCATACATGAAAGACAGCAATTGCTATAATCCATGAAAAGGATAGTTTAAAATATTTGTTCAATTATCTTTACATAGACATTTTGGTAAAGTGGGACCAGAGCTATTGATTTTTGGAGTTTGAGATAATGCCCAATAAAGCACAAGAGGTATGTATGTCTATGTGCTTTTCACATTTTTGAAAATATATAAAGCATTTATTTCAAAGGAAATAAAGGCATTCCACATCAATATGTTTACCATTTTAAAAATACCTTATTCCAAAGAATTTGTTTTTGCTTGCCATTTTGTTTTTCTAGGATGCTGTAATCAACCTGAAGACAGTGCAGGAGATTTCCAGGCAGCTTGGGTTTGAGTGGACGGTTCTTGCCTCTGAACTTGGCTTCACCAGAACTGAGATCGGGCAGTTCCACACCAAATCCACAGAGAAGAGAGTCCAGGCCAGGAACATGTTAGAAAGCTGGTATATTGTGTGTATTTGTGTCTGGATGCTGCACTTGATGTAGTAGCACAATTTATATTCTGTCAGTGCAGTGACAGATTATACTGTAATGTCAGGTAAAATGAAATAGGAATGTTATGCTGAGAAACAATAGAGAAGCCTCTCAGGGATGGTAGGGTTAGGGGAAATATATAGACCTAGGCACAACTTGACACTTTAACAATGTATAGAAATATAGTAGTCCCCTGAAATAACATCCGTTGGTCATCTGGCCCACCACATATTTTAATGTGCACCTAATATTTGCTCCACTTCTACCTCGCTAAAGATTCAGATAAGGGCATGCACGGGACTTCAAATGTAATCACGTCAGTAGGTTATGTCAGAGTCCCCTTAGTCTTTAAGTTCAACTGCTATACTACTCGCTCTACACACTCTCTCATTCCCCAACCCCTTTTTACCGTATCTCTTCTTTACTCCAATTCCCTGCCTTGGTTTCAGATCTCTCACGTTTGTCTTTGTCCACAGGTATGAGAGGTCATGGGACAAGCCCAATAAGACCAAGCTGCTGCAGGATGGGCTGGAGCAAGCAGGCAGGCGTGACCTGGCTGAGAGGCTGCGCTGCCTCCACTGGGGCCACCAGAAGCTGAGCAGCAGGGTGGAGTTGCCCTCTGCCTTCCCCTTCCTCATTACTGTCCACAAGACCATCCGCAACCAAGATGGGTTACGCAGGATCAATGACCTCAACCGCAGATACACCTGAGGCCTACACCCAACAGTATACACTAAGTATATGTACAGGCTGTCTGTAGCCTGTAGCCTTTATGTACTTGGGTTTTACTTCACAAGCATATAGTGGGGTACACAGCACACTTCCGGTCTTTTTTGTAGCTGGTATTAATTTCATGGTAATCAGTGATCTGAAATAAATGCAGCAGGGAATGTCTCTGGAGAAACAAATGATGAGAATGGACCATGTAGCTATTCAACCTCCACTGATGTCTCTAAAAAAATTAGGCCTTGCATTAAAGAGGAATACGTTTTTAAAAGCAACCCTGAATTCTCATTTTAATGTGTCATCATTTGAACTAAACATACAGAGATCCATAGAAAATTGGCGTATTACAGAATTGTAGTCAATTGGGGTCAACAAAGCTCCTGTCATTTAACCTTAAACCTAGGCTAGGTTGTATTTATCTTTTCAGTCGGACCAATTAGAGAACAATTTGAATATGTTGAAACAGGTGATATGTAATTCAAAATATCCAAATGACAACTAATAATCTATTGCAAACCTGTGTTCTCCTATAACCAGCCCATTTTTAGCAAGGTTGTGTGAGCGAGCAGTAGACCAGAGCTCGCTAAAGTATGACCGGTTGAAGGCGATGTTGTCTTCAAAATAAAAGCGTAATATTTTTCACTTTGGGAGAAAAAACAAGAAGTTGAGTATTGGGGAGTACGAAACATAACAAATAAAATCTAAATACGAGCAGGAGGCATTATGTTGAATACGGAGTTAAAATGCTATGTATTATTCAAAACCGTTGCAACGTATGTTCGTCAGTAGGGATTTTATTTTGAACATTTTAACCGGAAATTATATATTTTTTAAATTGTGTATGGTTGACAATGATATATGAAGCGCTCCCTGGCTGGCTACTACGCTGAAGACAGGTATCAGCTCTGACCAGACGATCAAAGAAAATGGATACAACTGCTACAGTGACTCTCGACGTACAATTTGCTGTGATCTGTGATTTAGACTCAACATTATGACACTATGATCATTCGGAGACACAAAACTGCTGGTTTACAAGCGACCGTCCACCTACCCAGCCACTGCTAATCTATTTTCCACAGCATATGTTTGTTTTTCATTCAGAAACGGATGTGCTATAATCAGCGCACAGGCGTTTTCGGGCGTTTTTTGTACAACATTTACCGACGTAACGTAAAATAGCTAACTGGATACGTTGCATCAATGGCTTCGGTACTGAGTTGCTTCAGTGGTCCTGAAGAATTGGAGGACGTGAATCACGCTCGGGGCTTGATAAAAGAGTTGAAATTACTGTATGACTCTAGGCTTCTCGGGGACGTGACTATAGGAGTGGAGTGCGACGAGTCCCTGGACCACAGCGCCGAGTCGGTCAAAGGTGACATTGGAAAACTTTTCCTGTGCAACCGCAACATCCTCGCTGCCGCCAGCCCTTACTTTAAAAGCATGTTCACCGGCGGCTTAAATGAGAGTGTGCAGGAAAGAGTGATCATTCGAGGTGTTGACGCAGAGTCTATGTCTGTGATCATTGAATACTGTTACACTGGCAAAGTTACGATCACAGAGAGCAACGTACAGAGGCTTTATGCGGCTGCCAATATGCTGCAGCTTGAGTACATCAGGCAAGCTTGCTCGAGTTTCATGACGAGGAGGCTGGACCTCAACAACTGCGTGGGATTATTGAAATTTGCAGACACATATGACAATCCTGAATTGAAGGAGAATGCTCAAGCTTTCATAGCGAGGAACTTTTGCCAGCTTTGTAATGGGAGGGAGCTTTGTGAGCTGGACTTGATGCAGTTAAAGGAGTTATTGTCTCTGGACACCTTGGATGTAGCTTGTGAAAGGAAGGTGTGCTCAGCTGCTTTACAGTGGATAGAGGCTAATGTCCCAGAGGAAACTGAGGAGGCATTAGAGGTGTTGAGATGTGTGCGCTGGAACCTGTTTACAGAGAAGGACAAGGCTTACCTGGAGGGACTTGTGGCGAGGCCTGTCATTGAGAAATACCTTGCATATTTCTTTGAGGGGTCTGCAGAGGAAAGCTTTGGAATGTCTGCAAAACCGGACATAGCAAAACACAGAATAGGTGTGAGTGCAAAAGAAATGATCCTATTCTTTGGCCTACCAAATGACAATGTAATGTGCTGCGACCCCTACTCAGAGGAGCTGTACTTCATGACTCCCCCTCTTGTAGACCTCAGCTGTCAGGACTATAAGCGCTCTACCATGGAGTCCTTAATCCCCTGTGCCACACCTGAAAACAACCTGTATCTAGCCTCCCACCTCTCAAAACACTTCTGGCTGTACAACCCTGTGTTGAACAGCTGGCAGGAGCTGGCAGAGAGGCCGCTGGGGAGGATGCACTCTGGGATGGGTTACCTCAACGGCCACGTATACCTCCTGGGTGGGAGGAACCCTGTGACAGATGCCAAACTAAAGGAGGTAGAGTGTTACAGTGTCCAGAGGAACCAGTGGACGTTGGTGGCTCCTCTCCCTCATTCTCTGGGCAAGATGCAGGTGGTGGCATTGAATGACCACCTCTACGTGGTGAACAAAAGGAGAATGCTTTGCTACGATCCCAAGAGGAACCGCTGGCGCCACTGTGGGTCACTGAGAAGAGAAAAGCTTCACAAGGCTTGTGTGTTTCAGGACCAGATCATTTGTGTGTGTGACATCCCAGTAGTGAAGGCCTACAGCCCGACAAGGGGGGAATGGAGGAGGATGGGTGACATTCCTATTGACAGTCGTGCCCTAAACTACCAGGTGATTCAACACAACGACAAGTTGCTCCTCCTCACCCAGACCTTATTGCAGCACAACAAGAACAGGGTCCTCATCCATGAATATGACCCAGCCAGGGACAACTGGAAGAATGTCATGGCAGTGTATGTGTCCTCCCTGGGGCCCGTGTGTGTTTCAACACGCGTGTACCCAGCATGCCTGGGCTCTGCTCACAGCTTCGCCACAGAGGAAGATGATGACAGCGGCTCCAGTGCCGACTGGGACTTTGATGGGTTGACAGACGCAGATTCAGACTCAGGGAGCTCTAGTTCATTCTCAGATGAGAATTGGTAGCAAACACTGTTATCATTGTGTCAACGGAAAGTATATCTTATTTATGATTTGATTCATTTTCATGGGGTTCAGTATGCCAGGAGAGATTCCAGTGCTAGATATAATTCAGTATTAAAACCATTTACAGTGCATGCAGAAGTTGATCAGAAGCAAGTACTTTTACTTCATGAGAACAATTCCCTCTTGTATCTCTCCGTCACTTTGGCCAATGATCATCGACATAAGAGTTGAAGGAAATGAGCAGAGCAGGTTTAATTTATTCTTGATGTTAGCTTCTTTCACAGACTGACAGCAAGTGGCAAGAGACATGGATAGAAGGCATATTTGTGTTGATACATCATGTTAAGATGTACACACTGTGCATGTGAGTGAGTGAGTACTGTATGCTGACTCAGGTTAGGCTTCAGCAAAAGCCAGTATATGCCATGATCGAAATGATTTCTTTTGAGAAACGTAAAATGTATTTGTTTGAATTTATTTAAGTGTTGTTTGAAGATAATTGGTGAAATGTTTGTGTTGCTCATATTTGTATGGAATTATTTTATTGTATGTATGGGTTCATTTTCTTATCCATTGTGTGATTTTATTGTATTTTATTTTTAAATGAAACATTTACATTATTCAGAAAACAAGATCCAAAAACGTTTACAAAGTATTAAGTTAAGTCAAGTCATTTTTAGGTGGCTGCATTTAATAAAAATATTGCGATGCCATTGCTGCCCCAAACACCCTCCCACTCACACCCATACATACACAGTGCTTTTTGTTTTCTATCTTTGTGGTACATTTGATATGATGGTGGATGGTAAAGATGCTACAGTATTATATTGTATATGTGTGTGTGTGGGAGGGGGTTGTAATAACTGTCTGGAGTAGTCTAGTCTGTGAGAACATCAAGGGTTGTTGAGTTGTTTGAGTTTTTGTTTTTAGTTTTTTCATTGATAACATTGTTTGCTTTAAGGCACAATTCAATCTAACGCAGGCGAGGTTACGGTAATACACAGGGTCTGGATTATATTGCTGTTTTCTATATGTGTCAAATAAACATCTGTGTGTCTGATGCAAATGACCACCGTGTAGCGTCCATCCGGTTAGTGAAGCAACATCCAGTGACATCTATTGGTGGCCCTTCATACTCTCGCGATGTCTTAATACTGTTGGGTCTATTCAGACGGCGAGAACATGAGCGATGGCAATAGAAAACAAGCCTGGAGAGGAATTTGACACAGTTTTCAGACGAAATGATTCGCTAGAGTTGTCATCGCATCACGAACATGAGCCTCTGAAAGCTCGGATTTTCAAGATTATAGTCATAGGAGATTCAAATGTCGGAAAGACGTGCTTGACTTATAGATTCTGCGGGGGCACTTTCCTCAAAAACCCAGAAGCAACGATTGGGGTTGATTTCAGAGAGAGGACGCTGGAGCTCGAAGGAGAAAGTATCAAGGTAAGTAGACCTGCATAGGTATATCAGGTCGATCAATGTCCTGTGGACCCTTATGAAAAAGAACAGCTGTAATCCTATAATGCATTTCAGAAGGATGCTATACAGATAACGCAATACAACGATGAGTCCCTATTAAAGGATCATTGTAGTGAGTCTATAAGAAACAGAAACCTCAGTATGATAAGGTCACTATTGGGTAGCACAAAACACTGGAACGCCCTATAGGATTATTACAGTAATATTATAGTGATTATGTTTATTATGGGACTCTGTCCCGGGACTCCTTATACTAGAATAGCATCTCAAATAAGAGCCACCATCCCCTGATAGTCATGGTGCCTGCCTCGCAGACATTCAGACTATGCATGGCGCCTTCACTACACCTCCCTTTAAAACTATCACTTTATACCGGGCATTAGACATTTATCATTGACTCAGTGTAAATAGATGTGTTTGTCAATTTCAATTTATAATTGCTAGCTATCAGTTCCAGAGTTTACAATAACGACTCTGTGTCTTGTGACTTACTATTAGGAGGGTGAAAGAACATCTTACCAAGCATTCATTAAATATACATTGTTAGCTTATTAGCACACTTCCCAGCATGCATTGCATTAGAGTTAACTCTCCAGAAACCCTTCCTCCTCCTTGTTTGGATGAAGTTATAGGATGGAGATTTGCTATGGATGTATTTTAGGTGAAATTCTGATTAAAAATGAAAATCAGAGAGTCTGTGTTAGGCACGGCAAGTAGTCTGTGCCTTTTGCATGAACAACTGATACTAAGAAGCTTATCACTAGTGAAAGAGTAAGCAACACTGGAATGCAGTTCAGCAATTGGTGGATTCAACTAATAAACACTTGTCAACATGACTAGACATTTGCTGTTTGAACTTATTGTCTTAGGTTCCCTCAGTGAGTTGTACATTAGAACAACTAATGAATTTTGACCCAACTATTCTGTACTATTTCAGTCAACTTGCAATTTTAACACAGCCAGTGTTTTTAAGTTGCGTTAGAATGAAAAGTAAAATCGCAGTTGGAACAAGCCCTCTTCTCTGTCTGACATTTATAAATAAGACTGGAGGGGTTAGTGAAGGTTGTTCCATTGTAACAATTTTCACTAGAGTTGTTTTTGTTTGCAGAGGCATTTATCAACTTCAGAATAATATTTCACTGCCCAAGAAGTTTGTCTTGAATCATGATCACAGGGGAGGCTGTGTGCCCTTGTGGTTAGAGTGACCATCTTTTTTCTGTATCCTTGAGCAAATACTACTTACTTTTCCTAGGCCTTCTTAAATATTGTTTAGGCTTATCAATATTGCTTCTGTTGTGTCAGTTACAGATCTGGGACACAGCAGGTCAGGAGCGCTTCAGGAAGAGCATGGTGGAGCACTACTACCGCAGCGTCCATGCGGTCATCTTTGTGTACGACATGACCAGCCTCTCCTCCTTCGAGAGCCTCCCAGAATGGATTGATGAGTGCAGCCGACACGCTGTCGGCCCCATGGTGCCCCGCATCCTGGTGGGAAACAAGTGTGACTTGAGAGATCGTCAGGAAGTGCCCATGTCAGTTGCCCAGCGCCTAGCTGACAGCTACGACTTCCCGCTGTTTGAGACTTCAGCCAAGGACCCTGCTGAGAAGGAACATGTTGATGCTATTTTCCTGACATTGGCCTATAGGTTGAAGAGTCATAAACCCCTGAGACTGAAGCAGCCTAGTGAGAGCAGTATTAGGCATCTGTGGAATCAGAGAGAACAGGAGGCAGCATCTTGCCAATGCTGAGGTCACCTGCGTCCTATGTAGACAGACACAGGGCATCTCTGAAGGTCACCAAATGCTCTTCCCTTCATATATTAAAGGTGCTGAGAAGTGATGTGGAAGAGAGTTTCTCTGTATTGAGACTGAATTTAGACAGGTCTGTTATGTCAGCGGATAGAATAGGAGGGAAAAATGGAAAGCTCCTTGCTGAGTTTTACGATTTTACCCACTCCCCTGCTGTAAGGTACATTGCTAGTGAAAGTATTACAAGTTTGCACAATGTGAAATCAATAATTCAATGAAATGCACGTAAATAGATATGTAACTATGCCAAATAATTGCACCTCAATCTGCACATAAATTAACTTTGAATCGAACAACATAGCATTACAGAATGTTGCACTTTAATATCTAGACAGACAGTAAGCAATCAACCATCTAGTGACACTATAGCTTATCTGTTATATACAGACAGCAAATATAAGGAAGAAAATATTCTTCAGTTAGAGAAAAGGGACCAATATATGGGATAAGATGTAACTGTGAAGAACAATGTGCAATCATCCTCAAATGTATGAAAAAGTTGATAGATTCAGTAGTTCATGTAACAGAACTCAACCAATGGCACTAATGACAACATGTAGCTTTCCTTTGAGACAAACTTTGTCTTTGTTCTCAATCCACAGAAAGGCATGAGAGAAAGTTAAGTAGCTCCTTGAAATTAAGGTGAGACCACAAGGAAACGGGTGACATGAAAACACAACTTTCTGATGCTTGTGTTGCATGTATACATAATGCAAACACCTTCTGACAGTGTGGGGCTTTGTAACAAAATGAAGGTGCAAGTCAAAATAAAAGTGGTTTTCCCAACATAACTATCATTTGAATTATTTAGGTTGCTGGTTGTACATTTCTGTTTCATTTGATTGGTAAAATACATTTTAAGTGCATCATAAAGAAATTTGGTAAGGCTCAGGTCATTTTGCCACCTCAGGCAGTTGCCTCTAACTTATTTTACTCTTCCGTCTTATGGAAAACAAGTTATTGCTGGAGTAATTCTCAGCCATGAGTGTGGACATTGTCTGGGAGCCAGGCAACCAGAGAGGATATACAGTAGCTGCTGTTATTCATCTGCTCACTTTGTATTTGTCCAGTTCTCAGACAATGTCCCTGCCTTTGTCTGAGTATCCACTTACAAATCACTTACAAACTTATCACTTACAAGTTTATGAATTATGACACTGCAAGAATTCACAAAGATGTGTTGAATTATATGTTGAAATGTTGGTACCCACAAAAACATCTGTTAAGAAATTGTTTTGATAGTTCAGAACGTATTACTGCAATCTGCTGAATTGTAACCTAACCTTTTGTACAAGCGCTTTAATAGTTAAGTTACGTTCATTGCCGTTATATACTTTCATACATTGTACTGAGAATTACATTTACTGTATGTGCTTTCAATTTATAATGTATGTGTAGATGTTTCAGTACACGTTCATAAATCGTGATACACAAATGACACAACTCCGCCATCCTACATTTACAACAATTCATTGGGTTTTAGCTCCAACCAGTGGCCAACTTCTGCCTAGCTACGCCACTGATGATACATTCGTCAATCCTTGTAAACTGGTAACCTCCGGTGTTAAGGTATATGTTCAAATACAAATACACTGAGTAAACTCTAGTTCGACGATACCATACTTTACAGGTTCTGTAGAGATGGACCATTTATTTTTTAAGTGGGAAAAAACAACAAAAAATGTTTTATGTACACTAAACTTAACGAAGGGGTTATAGTCATATCATATTGACTTACTTAGATCCCTAAACGTGATCAATGAAATTGGCTAAATTATGGAGCTGATTTGCAGCATTGGATCTCTTTGGTCGTGATTCTTCCCACCCAAGCAGATGAATGGTATTACTTTGCAGAATTTTTATATTTACCAGTCTGGAAGCAGTACCGGAATGCACCACGACAATCGAGCCTTTCGTCATTCTCCACACGGCGTCTCTCTGCGGCCATGGTAACACTGGTTACCATACTGAACCTCTGATCAAAAACAATACAAACAAGTGCTTTTCATGCAGGTACGTGTATTACATACATGTGTTACATCCATGTCGGATAGACAAATGATATTTCGGCTGTTGGATATTTGACTTTGTCTATGTGCACACGTGACACAAATGTAGAAAATTAGCGTTAGCGTTATTTGTTGCCATGCGATTCGTTTTGTATTCTGTGGCCTAGCTAGTAAAACTAGCAAAAGCTAACGTCGGCTCAGCGAGACAGTGTAAAACCGAATGAAAGCTAATAGGAGAAAGCGGTTTGATTTCATTGTCAAGCGCAACTATCTGTGATAAACAGGTTAATTTCAAGTCTCAATTTTTGGCATTAGTTAATAAGCTTTGTGACGGAAAAATACATTTGCTAACGTTATCTCTGTGGCACTTGACTTGCATGAAGCTGCACTACCCTGCCCATCCATAAGGCCGATCTCTGCTCTCTTTGATGAATGTTTGGTTTTGACTGGTTAGACTAGCGTGCTGTGGAGCAGTAACTGACATTAGGTAACCATAGAGTTTCAGTGCTCAATCATGTTCCAACTATTTAAAATGACATGTTTTTCCCCATAGCTACCATTCAGTATGAATTTAGCAGACATATGTGACAACGCAAAGAAGGGCCGCGAGTATGCTCTGCTGGGGAACTATGACTCCTCCATGGTGTACTACCAGGGTGTCATTCAACAGATCCACAAGCACTGTCAGACCCTCAGAGATCCTGCACTCAAAGTCAAATGGCAACAGGTGAGGCCATTTGCTGCTTGCATTTTTGTTACACTTGCTCATTGAACACTTGAAGTTGCTCACCTACTTGAAACGTATTTTCAGTAGGATTCTTTTCCTCTGATTAATCTCTTTTTCTGTTTGTATCCAGTTGAGGCAGGAGCTGACAGAGGAGTATGAGCAGGTCAAAGGTATCGTGGGAACCCTAGAGAGCTTTAAGTCAGATAAGCCAGTGGACTTCCCCGCACCTCAAGCAGATGAGAGACCTGAGGACCCAGTAGTTTGGCCCCCTCCCACCCCTGCAGAACATAGGTGTGTTTGTGTGTGTTAATGAATGCTGATCGGCCTTCAAACCTGCAATCTCATGTCTCTTTGTGTGCAAGGCTCCAAGCTGCGCTGTACAGGGTAGTGTTGTTTAAAGACACAATCTGGCATTTATTTGATTCTAAGGTATGTTCTTGAAGATTTTGACTCACTTGGCTTAACTGATTCCTATATTTTATGTAAAAAAAAAAAAAAATCTAAATAGAGTTAGGTTAACTGATATGAGTGTAACCAAAGGTTACATCACCATTACAATAGAGCTAGTCTCCAAGATGTCGATTGGGGATTCTTCATTTTAGCTAACAGGTCAGGTGCCACCTGGTGATCATGGGCACTCGAGAACTTACCTACTTACCCAGCAAGTGTGTGGAACAAGACAACAATATAAGAAAGCACTCTGAATATTTTGCACTCTCATATTTTGCATCATCTGTTACAGCTCGAGCAGCACATTGTGACTGACCTAGTTGGATTTATGTTCATTGAAGTGGACATATCAGGCCTCCACAGAGAACTGGCAGAGCCGATTTACAGTTAATTATGATGTTGGTAAAGAAGGGAGAAGGAAGTAGCAAATAATTAACACTCGACAAACTATTTCCCCTTTGCAAATTAGCTGTGGAGTTTTTATCTGCAAGTGTGCCCTACTATTATCAATGTGTGCAGTGGTGTTTTTGTGTGCGTCTGTAGGAATCCCACTGTAGTAAAGCGTCCCAACAGTGGTGTGAAGCAGCAGAAGAAGGATTCCCCTGGTCTGCAGCACAAAGGGGCAGGGCCAGGGGGACGTGGACAGGCCAACCCTAAAACAGATCGGCCAGGACCCAGAGATGTCCGTGGCACCAGGGCCAAAGAGGACAAGGTCTGGCAATTGCAGTTAATAGTGTTCTCTAGCGGGTGGATGGATGGATGAATTAGATTGTTAAAGAAAAATCCCCAC
Organism: Monocentris japonica; assembly: GCA_900323365.1. Taxonomy (NCBI): domain Eukaryota; kingdom Metazoa; phylum Chordata; class Actinopteri; order Trachichthyiformes; family Monocentridae; genus Monocentris; species Monocentris japonica. The sequence goes on along the minus strand of OOFE01035454.1, from coordinate 2,075 downwards.
CCTCAGATCTTCTTGCACTGTTATATACGTATCATCAATCTGTGATGTTCAATGCATTCCGGGAGTTATTTTGTGATGAAGTTTTGTGTTTTACTTTTATTGTACCCACGTTCCTTAAACCTGCCATGCCTACTTCTACTTCAGTTAGTGATTTTGTATATTTCCCAGAATGCCTTTTGACAACCCTGAGAGAACAGACGTGAACTTGTTTGTTGCTGCATTCATGTCATGTTGGACAAATCGCAACGATAGATTTCCCATTACTCCGACCTGCAAGCGTTCACATGTTCAGCTCGTTGCTAGCTAGCTGCATAGCAACAACTCATTAACAATTTGCTTTGTCAACCAAATGAACTGCAGAAGGTATTTAATCATAAACAGAACTGATTGTGTAGAAGCGTACTTTTTCCTATTTGGAAATCCCAGTAGGAGGTTGACATGAACATTTTTTTCCCAGTCGGAAGCTCGTATTCATGCCGACTCCCATATGACATGAATGCAGCATCAGCTGTGGGTTGAGAGAGACGATTTGGTAGTGCTGGCTGTGGTTATTTTTCTGCGTCTTCCCCAGGGAAAGAAAGGGGGTGGAGAGGCAGCAGGGGACGGAGAGCTGAAGAAGTTTGATGGCACGGGATATGACAGCGACTTAGCGGATGCACTGGAGAGAGATATTGTGTCCCGCAACCCTAACATACACTGGTATGGTAGCAAAACGTGTGCATACACACATTCTTAGAGACTCATTTAGGCATTGCTGCTGAGGCTGGACTTCTGTGTGTGAATTGTAGGGATGACATTGCTGATCTGGAAGATGCTAAGAAACTACTGAGGGAAGCAGTGGTGTTGCCTATGTGGATGCCTGACTTCTTCAAGGGCATCCGTCGCCCCTGGAAGGTACACACATACACATACATATATATATACTCAAATGTGCTTGCTCATACACTTAATCTGTAAACACTATTGTGCACACATTGATTGCATCCTCTCAAAAGGTGGTGAGGTAGTCTGAAAAAAAGGGAGAGTGAATGAATAGCTAGCTTGTTTGTGTTGGTATCATAGTTAAAGAGCCCTTTCAGTCACGCTACGCTCTGCCTCTCAATGTCATCACGACTCTCCCTGAATGGCCAATCGGGGATTATCTCACTACCAGCCTGCATCGAAGTTTAACATGTGAGGGCTGTTTCCCTCAGGCCCATCATGTGAGGGCCAATACTGTTTTCAGCGGCACAATGGTTTTCATTTGTAAGATGCATGTATGCATAATTGAACTCATAATTCAATTCATTTGGATTGAAAACCTTTATTTATACAGGGAATGCACCCTGAAAGCACGTGTTTACAGGTACACCCCATTAGATGTGGCCCATCGAAAGTAGAAATATGAGCAGAAGTGCAATGAAATGCAGAATGAATAAACTACTTATACATAAAACACAGTTCAACTTCAGGTTGCTTTTATTGCCAGACAGCCAGGCTGGTGGTATTCCTTTCGGTACACTTCTGACATTTACATTAGAAACTTTAACAAAATAACAACAAATGAGTGTTTTAGAAGTTCTCTGTGAAGTTTCTACGAATCAGCAGTGAACCTGAGCTGCAATGAATTCATGTTGTGATGCTGCAAATGCTATACACATTTGATCAATTTTAATTGTACGTTTGAGCAACAAAATCTTTGCATAGAGCTCTGCTTACAGTTTACAAATGCATTGTGGTTTAACTGCTGATCCTGGTGTCAGGGACATGAGAAGAGACAAGAGAATAGTGAAACAACAGTACAAGAACGATATCACAGAAAACAAGACTTTGTATCAAATGGATTTTAATGGACCGTAAATCTACAATCGGGTAGCAAATTACATTGTTTCCTGTTGCTCCACTTAAATGTGCATGAAAGCCAACAATTCCTTACTCTATATTCTTCTGAACTGCTACAGTGAGTTGTAGTTGTATGATGCAAGAGTGAATTGAGCTAATGGTTACTGTAATGCTGATTTTATTGGTTTTCAACAGAAACAAGAGTTATACATTTCGCCAGCATATCAATAACACACAGATAGAAATAAAGAAAA
>OOFE01035453.1:4859-21298 GCA_900323365.1 Monocentris japonica | reverse complement strand
AAAATGGGGCTTGCCAGGACAAATTTAAAATGTTCAGGATTGACAGTGGTACTATTGATTATGCATACACTGATCAGCCACAACATTAAAACCACTGACAGGCGAAGTGAATAACATTGATTATCTTGTTACAATTGCACCTGTCAAGGGGTGGGATATATTGGGAAGCACGTGAACAGTCAGCTCTTGAAGTTGATGTGTTGGAAGCAGGAAAAATGGGCAAGGGTAAGGATCTGAGCGACTTTGACAAGGGCCAAATTGTGATGGCTAGACGACTGGGTCAGAGCATCTCCAAACTGGCCAGTCTTGTGGGGTGTTCCCAGTATGCAGTGGTTAGTACCTACTAAAAGTGATCCAAGGAAGGACAACCGGTGAACCGGCGACAGGGTCATGGGTGCCCAAGGCTCATTGATGCGCGTGGGGAGCAAAGGCTAGCCCGTCTGGTCTGATCCCACAGAAGAGCTACTGTAGCACAAATTGCTGAAAAAGTTAATGCTGGCTATGATAGAAAGGTGTATGGGGCTACGTAGCCGCAGACCAGTCAGAGTTCCCATGCTGACCCCTGTCCACTGCCGAAAGCACCTACAATGGGCACGTGAGCGTCAGAACTGGACCATGGAGCAATGGAAGAAGGTGGCCTGGTCTGATGAATCACGTTTTCTTTTACATCATGTGGACGGCGGGGTACATGTGCGTCGTTTACCTGGGGAAGAGATGGCACCAGGATGCACTATGGGAAGAAGGCAAGCCGGAGGAGGCAGTGTGATCCTGGCATTCATGTGGATGTTACTTTGACACATACCACCTACCTAAACATTGTTGCAGGCCAAGTACACCCCTTCATGGCAACAGTATTCCCTGATGGCAGTGGCCTCTTTCAGTAGGATAATGCGCCCTGCAAAAATTGTTCAGGAATAGTTTGAGGAACATGATGAAGAGTTGAAGGTGTTTTTTACATTACAGTCATTTTTTTATCCAAAGTGACTTTGAAAGGTGATAGTTGACACTATGTGGGGGATTGAACCCACAACCCTGACACTGAAAGTCTCATGCTTTCCTGACTGAGCTGTCCAGGCTGGCTTGACTGACTTGGCTCGACGGGTCAGAGCTGTTTTGCCGGCACAAGGGGGACCTACACAATATTAGGCAGGTGGTTTTAATGTTATGGCTGATCTGTGTATATACTATCTACAGTATATATGTATATATATAATTTTAATAATTAAATGGTTTAATAACCAGAAATCAAACTAAATGGTAAACTAAATGGAGAAATTAGTTGCAACCAACACATACGATTTCAATATGATCCCTTTGCTAATTAGAATTTCCTAATTATTTGCTTGAGAGGAGCCGTAAATAATACATCAATAAATACACAGTGTAGGGGGTACACTCTAATGGCTTATAGGCTACTAAGGAGGGAGTTGAAAATGTTACAAGTCAAAGCAAAAGCACATGGATGTACAACTGCTGCTTGTTGATTTGCAAAGCAATGCTAATGCAGACAATAACCCATGTTTAAACTGTAAAAAAGCAGCAGCACTTTAGGGATGAAAGGTGTTATTGCCGTAGCAACGCTGATTAGTATAATGTGACCAATGCAGGTCACTGATACAGGAATTCATGATTTGCACCTGAATGTAATGAATTTGCGGAAGCAGCCAAGTGAACTGCCTGACAGAATGGAACAGAAAAAGAGAAACAAAAGATGGGGGGATCATGTCTAACCCTTCTGATGCAACCATTGGAAAGATTTGCTTAATCAGTATGAGATAAAGACATCAAACTGGGCTGGCATCTTCATGGAGAATAAAGCATTTTCATTATGTTAGATTCTGCAGAAACAATTTACTGTAGTATTACTGTTGTAAACTTGAGACTCAGTAAACAACATCCCAAAATGCTTTAGTAAACGCTAAAAAAGCATTTATTCACCCCCTGTACAATCACCTGACCTCTTGACATGATCACACTAAACCCCAAAACCCCTATACTCACCCCTACTGCTATATGAACAGAGGATATTTGTGTGTGTGTGAGAGAGAGAGAAGGAGGGGGGAGAGTAACTGCCCCTCCTCTTCCCATCTGGACAGAAAGGGCAGCCTAAGGCGTTGCAATATCATCTGATTAGCAAACAGCCATATGGAGAAATGTAGCTGAGGCCACTGACGGGTGGCCAGTGTCTAGATGATGGCAAGTGACAAACATGTGGCCGAGCTGGGATTATCAGGATACTGGGATTTTGACAAAAAGAACACTTGAACGTTACAATTACACCATTTTTTTTAACAATTGCTCCTTGATTATGATTTGAAACACAATTAGATGAATGTATCTCACTGAAATGTCTTTTATGCAGTATGTTTAGTATTGTTTTAATATTCATAAACTGAACTACACTGCGTCTTCCCACTATACTTGTATGGGATGGAAATCAGTCTGACTAATACATGTGTTTGGCCAGTCATAAAAAAAAGACCTACAATCCAAATTGTGTGGTGCCTATGTTGAACAATAAAAAGGCTTCACAATCTCTAATGCAGAATCAATTAAGATAGGTAAATTTAACTCTTTTCCCATTCATATTAGAAACAATTTCATTCAACAGGCATTTTTTGGGTCTGTATTCAGTAGTGACATTTGTGGAGGATGAAAACCAGAGACTGCCAGTTACCAACTAGGCGCTGAAATTGTTACGAGGTGAACACCGGAGCTGTGAGGATGGCATCCCTTGAACACATACAAAATTGTGAAAAACACATATGGAATGGCGCTGGAGAGGCCAAGTGTGAGTTCAGGTGTGAAAACCATAGCAAACAAAGGCAAACTACAACCAGGAACACCATAAAAAAGAGTAAAGGACTGTTTGAGTTCAGTTTGCTGTGGACCACTGGGCTTGTTTTTGCATCACACCGGTGCATTTCATCGGGGCATCCGGACCCCAGGACCCTGCCGTGACCCCGCCATGTTAGGGCCGACCTGCATTACAACACCACAACTCCCTTCCAAACAATTAGACACAGTTGCTGCCACCTGAGCCTGAAAGGGTGCTGCAGGTCTTGGGGTTGACAAACAAGTGCAGACTTTCTCACCGAGGGTCCCAAAAGGTCGGTAAAGTGGGCAGAGAAGCCAGGAAAACACCTGAACTACACGGGGGTCTTCACCACTCACATGCATTAGGGAGCTCTCAGTAGACCTGTTCAGACCTCTAGAGACAGGAGCTGCAGCTTGAATTCCTCTAGAGAAAACAGAAATCTGCTGGAGAAATGCAATGCTTCATACACAGGATGATGAAGGCAGAAAGGTCAGTTGTAAGTGCTCATAATCTACATTTTTTGTTCTGTTAGCATGGAGTGATTTTAAGCTGCTTTGATGCAGCCAAACAGAGATAACTTCATTTCTCAAAAGCAAAATGAGACATTGCAGTTTTGAAACAGGTTTGACCAACATTTCTTGGAGAAAATGTGTGGGCTTGCTGAAAGCAGCTGGAAGTATTGCTTAAACAAAATGTTTTTTATTGAAAGAAATCACTTGATTGTCAATACATGGAAGAATAACTAACATTTAAAAAATACAGGAGCATAAAACTTTGAATTGAAGCAGAAAAGTAAAACTAGTAGGAGTTTGTTACTGGAATGAACCTTGAATACCTTCATGCCAAGTCAAGTAAAGTTTATTTGTACAGCCCTTAATCACAGTTACAGTCTCAAAGGGCTTCACGTCCACATTATGAAAACAATAAATGACGACATACAACCTTAAACCTTTGCATAGGACAAGGAAAAACAAAACCTTTTGGGATAAAACCTGGAAGAAGAAGAAGGCTACTCAGAGAGGGATCCCCCTATCAGGACAGTCACTGTTTAAGAACATGAGTAGTGTGGTGTCCTGGTGGCTCAGTGGTCAAAGGCACATACCACATATCTATGACGTCCTGTGATCGAATCTGACCCAGGACCTATGTCATGGCATCCTCTCTGTTAAAGGCAAAAATGCCCCAAAAAGTAATTTTAAAAGAATATGAATAGTAATTGTGTTTTAGTGGAATGTACGTATCTTTACAAGTAGCAGAGTCTCATAGTAAGTCTATGAAGCATTTGTTAACCACTTAATTTGGTTGCTAAGTGGTTGCAGAGTCATTACTAATGGTATGGAAACTTAGTGATTGTTAGGTGGTAAAAAGGTGGGTGATTACTAGGTAGTTGCTAGGTTGTACAAGTGTATTAGCTTGTTGCTAAATGGTAACAAGATTAGGTGGTTACTAGATTGTTTGTAGTGGTTTATACATAGTAGCTAGGTGATGATTAGATAGGTGCTGGGTTGTTAGTGTTTAATAGGTAGTTGTTACTAGGTGGTTGCAAGGGTATTAGAAGGTGGTTGCTAGCTGATTACTAGTGGTTGCAAGGGTCGTACTCAATGTTTGTTAGGTAGTTTCTAGATGATTAGTAGTGGTGGCTAGGGTGTTGGTAGGTGGTCACTGAGAGATTACCATTGGTTGCTAGGTGACTATTAGTGGTTGATAGGGTGTTACTAGGTGATTGCTAGGTAATTAGCAGTGATAGTTGTAGTTGCAGTAGTACTGGTAATAGTAGTAATAGTAGGAAGAGTAATAGTAGTAGTAGTAGCACTACTGGTAGTTGTAGCAGCAGTAGTAGCAGTAGGAGTAGTGCTAAACACTTAAAGAAGGTATAGCAATAAAATCTTAGGAAAAGAGTAGAAATATGCAAATTAAAATATAATAAATGCAATAACAACAAAAAGGTTAAGACAAAAGAAAATCTGAGGTAAAAGTTGCATATGACACAATAGGTTATGCTCCTGCTCATTGGAGGTTAGAGGGTTGGTGATGTAGCTAGGGGCCAGACCATGTGGAGTCTTAAAGGTTATAACTAGGACCTTAAAATAGTTTCTAAAACTAATCAGAAGCCAATGAAGGGAGGCTAGGACAGGAGTAATATGATCAGGTAAACTGATCTTGGATTAACTTCCCAGATTTGTTTTCGTAAAACTGCAGAAACTTCTGGGACATCCAGCACTAGAGAGCAGGCCTTAAGGTGTGTGAAGTCGCTTTACTTTTAGGGGTACATACATATCATCTGCATTGCAATTGCAGAGGACATTGTGTTTGCGAATTATGTGACCTAGTGGGAGCATATAGATAGAAAAAAGCAAAGGTCCGAGAATCGACCCTTGTGGACCACATGTAAATGGAGCAGAAGAGGACGAGGCATTCCCTAGGTAGGATTGCCAGGTAGGATTGGAACCAGTTCAGGGATGTGCCCTGGACACCAACCCATATATCTAGGCGCTTAAGTAGAATCGTATGATCGACTGTGTCAAAGGCTGCAATGAGATCTAAAAGGACTACGACGAAGCAGTCATCAGCATCAGCTGCAAAGAGGAGGTATTTAGTAACTTTAACAACCTGATTGAAATTTCTCAAAAATGTTATTATTATTCATGAAAGAAACTAGCTGAGGGGAAACAACATCAGGTCTTTAAGTATGTCTAAGTAGACTCTCCATTTTTTTCAGCTCTTCTGCACTTACATTTTATAGAGGTGTGGTCATTTACCCATGGCTGGGCATTTGTTTTCAACATTCTAGATTTAGCAGGTGCTATAGAATCAAGAATGGTGATGGAGATTCTGCTGAAATTATTTACCAGGTCATCAGTGCTACTTTGAGACTGCGCATTAGAACAGTGATTGTTGATGGCACGGAAGATTCCTGCCAACTTTGGGTTAAGGACGCAAGATCATATAGGGAGCTGACACTTTGAAATAGGGGAAGGTAACCAAGATTTAAAAATAAAAGCTTTGTGATCTGTCACGCATACATCTACCTTCTCCACTTCCTCTATGGTAAAACCAAATGAAGCACAAGGTCGAGGGTGTGCCCTATGGAATGACTGACTCCTTTAAAAGATTGAACAAGACTATAAGATTCAACTAGATTCATAAAATCAACTGTGAGAGGATGGGACTGACAACAGACTTGGTAATATTAAAATTACCAAGTATAAATATTCTGTCATTCAGAGGCATGATTACAGTCAGGAAGGAGTTCAGAGAATTCTAGTAGAAATCCACTATTTAATTTTGGGGGTCTGTAAATTAAAACACACAGTAAAGCCAGCTTGCCATTAATTAAAAAACGAAGGTGCTCAAATGTTAAAAAGATGCCAAAAAAAGAGTTGGGAGCATTTGTAGCCATTCTTGTGGATTACTGCTAAAACTCCACCCCTGCCAGACAGTCTAGGCTGGTGGAAATAGAAGTAATCTGGAGGAGAGGCTTCAATAAGTAGTAGACAATTTGACACAATAAAATCTTGGCAGATGAATGACATGTTTGACAGTGATCTAACAGTCAACATGCCAATCCTGAGAGAGTAGTTATTGGAGCCAGGTGGGAGAGAAAGACACTGAGTAGGCACATTATTATTAGTAGCAGTTGGTAGAGAATAAGTCTGAGTAGCAGGGGCAAAAAGTAAGTCTATGAAGAGATCATCATGCAGAAAAACAATTCAGATAACAATAACATATATTTTTAACATATATTTTATTCTTACTACATACAAGTATACTGAATGAATTTGACAATCTATGAATTGCTGTGACCATCAATGAAATATAACTTTGATTTGACTTATTTCATGTTTACAACATACTTCTATTTGATTGTCATTTACTTGTTTGTTATGACATATATACATATTTTATATAAATGCTTTGGCAACACATTAAATTGTACTACCAAGAAAGCTTTGAATTTGAATTTGAGAAACTTAAAAGTTAAACAATTAAAAAAGTCTACAGAGTCTCTAAAAGTATGCTCAAAGTAAGCTCAAAGTATGAAGAGCTAGCAAGCTAGCTAGTTAGAGAAAGAATAATAATAACAAAGAAATAGTGGGAATAACATAAATATGGTAGCTTACTGCTACCCGACTAATAAATAGCGGGAACATCATGAGCGTGCTAGTTTCAGTTAGCTAGCCAGCAGGCTAATTTAGCAAAGTGACTGATGTTAATGGGAAAACGCGACTACTAGCCACTACTAACACTAGCTTCTACTAAATACATTAGCTAGTGCGCAAATCAGATGTGTTAACAACAAGGCAGTGATGGTTAGCTCACCATACATATAGATACTATGGTTAGCTAGCTAACAAGATGACATTATCTAAACACAAACTCAATCAATCAATCAAATAGCAAATAAATTAATCATGTATATTCCATTCTGTTGAAAGGGCTGAGTTGACCATGTGGAAACAGATTCAGCTGCCACTGTTACATTGTTACTGTTGAGGACCTCTGATATGGCTGCCAGAGGATGTATTAAAGGGGGTACCTGAAAGCCCTCTATATACATGCTAAATTGGTCAGAATAAATGTGTACAAACTATCCACTAAGATAGTTCCACTAAGAAATGTTGCCATCAGATTTAAAAAGCATCCAAATGCTGCCTCAAGGCATATCACCAACCAGCAATTGGAACACATTTAAATCATGACATAATAGCAAGCTGTCCTACACTCAAATGTATGTTTGTTCTCTCCCCAGGCAACTTGTACATGGTAATATGCACGACGCTAACATGTGTTGGGGTGGGGAGAAAATCCCTAGAGTTAAATATATTGGAGCTCCGAGACAGGCTGATGTTGGTGATAACTGATGAGGTGGTTAATTGGGAGTTTGAGGAGAGAGGCCTAAACGAGGCATCGCAGATAGAGGCCAAGCATGTTGCAGTATTCTGCAGCACTTCTGCTTGGCGTTCTGCCAGCCTTACAGCCATTACCAACCAAACAGAACAGATTAAGGTATGTAGCCCTATTATTACGCAAAACCACATGAAACTATGCAATCTGAATAATACACATTTTCATGTTTTTAAAGCCTTCTTTAAAGTTGTTCCTGAACCGAGTCATAACAACAATAATGACAACAACAAAACTACTCCTACTCCTACTACTATAATGATAATAATAATATGGGCAGTAGGAGTACCAAGACCTAGAACTAGAGGACCTGGGTTCAAACATCCACCCTACTCTGGTGTCATTGACCAAGACACTGCTCTAGCTCCAGGGGTGCTGCTCTGTAGCTGACCTTGACCTCTGACCTCCCTGTGGAGGGGGACAATAAATAGATAAATAAGTAGATTTGTTGAAAGGGAAAATTTGGAAAAAGGGAACTATTTCATTTGGAAAAATATTTTGACAAAGAGCCATTTGGAAGGTAGACCTGTTATTATTTAATCAAATTGAAATGAAATGTAATCACAGTATTGTGAAAATAATAATTATGAAATAAACCTTCAGAATTCTGAATTATTATCTAATTCTTTAGGAATGAAAAGAAAAAGTTGATTGAATTATTAAGTTATTCAGCAATTCATTTATTCATTTTAAATAAATTTCTACATGATAAAATAATTTATTTCATTGTGCTAGTCAGGCATGTACCCTACAATAGCAAGAAGGCTGACATGGTGATGAACTATTTGACATGGCGGTGAACTATACCTTTAAGGATCTGCTAACCCTGAAATCATTTCTTTAGTCTGGGTTTCAATGGAGAGTTTTATTGTCTCATTGTCTAAATGCTGTTTCAGACATTTTTCCATCCTGAAAAAGGCTGAATACTTTTTTTACATGAAAATTGTCAAATTTAAAGATACATTGAATATTGGCTACCAGTGACTTCAGTATAAAAATATCATTATTGGCCTTGAAAAACCCATATCAGTCAAACCCTAGTTGCCATGCCTCTGACTAAACCTGTGTTTTCCATCATAGTCATGCAGTTGAATACATCAGTGATAGCTAAAGAGTGAAATGGAGAGCACTGCTTCCCATTAAACTTTGCTTTCCCATACCCAGTGGTGAGATCTAATCACGAGTCTCCCACTAAAAGGTTTTAACACAAGGATAATGTTTATTCCAACCGCCACCTCACTCCAAAAACGATCCAAATGTTTACACGTTCATTAATCCAGAATTTCCCCTAATGCATTACTGACAATAACAGAGCGCACATCTCCCAGGAAGTGCTGCGGTGTAAAATGTGTGGCTGAAGGAATGAGTATGGTCCTATTTGGAAGTTTGGTGTCAAAGTTTGGTGTCGCCACTCCACTCTGATACACACACACACACACAGAGCAACGCGATGATTGCACAAATTCGACATCCCAAGTTTGGGAACAGAAAAAAAAATGACGCCGGGCTTGTTCTAAATGAAGTAATATCGGATGCTTCAGAAAAATAAAGCAGACCAGTGAAGTGCACCTGCCCGGGCTTCTTAAATGGGCATAATTTAGGGCAAAAAAAAGAATTTGAAGCATAACATTAGATATGACTCATGCCCACTCTTCATGCAGACAGACGCTCTCTAAAGAAGCATAATCATTCCCCCTGCCCATGTTGCCTGGTAGAAATGACTTTTTTTAAAACAGATGCCTGTTCGCTACAACTCTCTCTTGGAACGAGATGGAGGGACGGAAAATAGAAAATGTTTATTTTTCACAGAACTATTTACCTGATCGCTGCTGTGTACTGCTTTATGTGATAAGCAGTGGTAGTTTCCGGTGTACAACTGCAGTCTATGCAGTAGTCAAGAATTCAAAATAATAGTATAGGGGTAAAATCATACAGAATATAACTTGCTAATGTTGAATATTATTTTTTCAACCTCCACATTTTATTGAGATTTGTTTCAATACAGTTCTAAAATGATGCAGTTACTGGTGCCAAAATTGTAGCAGATAAAAACCAACCATATACGTACCTTCTTTTTTTTCCCCCAGATCTGTATTAATTGCAAATAAGACAGCGGTGAATCTGCATGTGCAATATTAAACTGTCCCCCTGCTTTCCCCTAATAGCAGTATTACATCTTTTCAGCGACAGCAAAAAGTGTTACAGTGAAAACTGTAATTAAAATGTCTAATTGGCATATTTTAATAGAATGAAGTAAATTACTGGAGCCTCATGAAATAATTGAAAAACAAAGCAATTATGGTCTACAGGCACCATTCAGTCAGATAATTGCAGAGCGGCTGAGTCTGACAGCAAACAGAATTAGACTGGGTGGAGTTGGAGGCTTCACTTCCTGTCTCCTCACACAACACCTCCACACACAACTTCTCTCAGCCTGTCTCTGTTCTATCTGACAACTGCCAGAAAAAAAAAGAAGTTGCACACTGCGATTGAGTTACTTCTAAAACACAGCATTATGTTGACATGAAAATATCCATATTCACATTTTACAGAGATGACAGAGGCGTTCAAAAATGACTATTTCCTCTGTATTCTATACTGTAATAAGCTATTGTAATATTTGACACTTGTTAAAAACAAAACCCAAGGATCTGTGTGCATATCTAATTGGGTGAACATCAATATTAGCAAGAATAATCACAACTTAACAACTTACATTACTATTAGTATCTGTAGTCTTCAGGTTACAGTAACTGTAACTAGATGCACATTATTCTAGTTATTTCCCTTACTCTGATTTTGAGAATAGTTTGACTAAGTAAAAGGAGGCTTTGTTAATGATCACATTTCCATGCAAACCTGTATTATTAATTAATAATAATAATTTATTGTTTATTGATTGAATGTCCTCCCCTATTGGCCACAAGATATGCCAATAAATTCGCTCCTGTGAAACTATATCACAGTTAATTCAGTGTTGAGACTTCAGTAGCCCTCAAACTAAACAGCTCAAGCTGTTGGGCAAGTGTTGCAAATTAAAACACCCTCCATCATGCTACTAAGTAAGTATTTCAGTATTAATACATGAAATATGATCTTAATCACCAATCACCAATCAACATAAATAGAGTACGGTGATTGTACAACCCTTTCTTAATCATAATGAACATGATATTGAACAAATTATAAATTTACTTTGCAAAATGGAAATAAATAATCCATTTATCTTGGAAAATGGAGATCTGAGACATAGGTATTACTTAAACGTGTTAGATTAAGCCATAGAAATAGCCACAGATATTAAATAAATAAATAAATAAATACATAATGCAGCAGTAGCAGCAGAGCAAGCAGTCGTGGAAAAGTGGTAAAAGGAAAATACACGACCGAAATGTCCATCCGCCAGACAGCAGTCGACCAACAAGCCTCACCGGCCAATAAGAATAATTCAGCAAGTTGCCTTGGTGACCAACAGGAGTGCATTGCTTAAAGGAAAACTTCCCAACAGATCTGTAACCCTTGCATTGCATTATGGTCTATCTTGGTCTATCTGGTCTTATCTACTGTCGGTGGAGAAATTGGTATCTCTTCCTGTTCTCTGATGGATTTCTCTCTGTATGATTGTTGAACGTTGGTCTAGAAAGAAGCCCTTGCTCTTTGATTCTGAGGAGCTGACGCCAAAACCTGACATTTACCGTTGATGCTTTAGATCAATTAAACATTTTCTGCCATCAAACTTATCCAGTAATAAGGAAAAAACACCACCGAACAACAAAATGGATCCATGAATGAAAGGTACAGAACCAAAAGCTAATTAACAGTGTTAAAAGTGATTTAGGGTGGATTTGTCCTTTAATCACAATATTTGTATAATATGAAGCAGAAATGTACAGAACATCAACATGCAAGCTGGCATTTGATCGCCTGTTGATCAAAGTACTGGGGCTCTGGCCATTGCAGTCATCTATGAAAAACACTACAGCACTATGGTCTAAAAGGCAACAACAGCCAATCACAGCGTTCATCCTAGTGGGCAGCAGCTCCACAAAATGTGATGTGATAGATGTGACAGATAATGCAGCTAATTTCAACCTATACCCAGTTCATGAAGCTTTTACATGTGCCGTTCTAAACACCCAGTGTCGGGTAGGTCTTTCCTGGGAAAATTCCTCACAGAAAGTGATGCATTTGACATTTCTGGTCTGTTTGGAATAAAGAGATGAAGAACTGGGTAGTTAGCATGAGCAGCGATAGCCACTGTGGCTGAACAGACAGAGAAAAGACCTACAGAAACTCAAACTCCATCAACAGAAAATTCAAGGGAAAAGACATCACAGTACTCGCCACATTGTTTGATTGGCAGGTGATCTCTGGGAGGTGCAGTGCCTAAACACCACAGCAATGAGAGCTGAGCACCAAATAGGTGCCACCATTGCAGATATGTGTAAATTGTCTTGTGCTACATAACGATTCATATATCATCTCCAAAGATCTGTGTTCAAATAAGTAATCAGTTAAGAACGGATGTCTAAAACGTCAAGCGTTTGAGTGGAAGCATGGAGAAAATAAAGCAACGCAACCAGAACTCCAGCTCAGGCTTTGAGAAGCGATGGCGGCTGCGATATCCTCCACTTTCAGCTTTTCAACACTCCTGGTTGATCCCTTGCCTCTTCTCCCCTAAAAGTAAAATGTAAACACCATTCTTGAAATGACAAGCTTTCTCTGGACACCCTGAAGCTTTTTTTTCCCCACCCAAACCAGACGGGAACAGATCCCTCCTTTGTGGCGCGCTATGAGAGTGGACTCCCCCTTTGTAATGCTACTGTAGCATGAAGGTGGTTATGGTCAGGGCACCAGGGAGGCTCCTGGTTTGTCAGAAGTAATTGGGCATTGCGGGGTCGCATTCACATTTGAATTGCCTGCCAAGGGGAGGTATTCTCATTCATTACAATGCCTCCATTTCTTGGTAGGCCAGCACCAATCCACTTAGTGTGGAGGCATGGCTGGAATCCCATGCATGTGTGCTTTGTGAAGTGGTGCAGGCCGCCTGACGCCGGGGGCTTTAACATACAGGTACAGATTGAGTTACATGGTGTCTTAGCTCTTATTTGGAGTGTAATCCAAGACGCTACAAAACTGTCTCCCAGTTAGGCTGCAAGAGAAAGCCGACCAGCTCCAAATGAAGGGGTTTGTTCCAAAATCGTCGGCAAACAAAAAAGTGACACCCAACCCTTGTTGAGGTTTTTGATTATATCAGGCGATGGTTTACCTTTAAAGAAGAATCTCTATTGAATGAAGTGTGGAAGCTATTGATTTAAGAGGTTTACTTTTACCCAATAGTTCAGTCAGATTTCTATACAGCAGAAATCCTACCAAATCATTTCACTTTTGTCCAGCAAAAGAAAACATTAAAAAGTTCACCTGCTTGCATTTGTTCAAACCAGTTCTCTAGTTTACCTGACATTTAACTCAGTGCTTCATGGTGTCAGGCTGACAAATCCCTCTTGCTTTTCCACTGTAGCTTACCTTTACTATTACAGCTGAAGGGCTGGCTTCCAGGTAGGAGCTGTGCGGTAGGTGGAAACAAGGAGAAAAAGGTAAGGGGAAGAGATTGTATTATTCGCCACTAATCTTGTTGAGAACCTCTTACAGGTAACAATCAGAGCTCTGAAAAACAAGAGTGGAAGTATTGCATAAGTCCGGAAGTTTGGACGTAGTGCGTAAGCTGAATTATTCACTTCAGTTTACCAGTTGGAATAGCTTACAACTTGGTTCATAATCGTGAAATAGCTGTTTTAGATAGTAAGGGATTGGATGGTCTTTTTTTGGCCAAATAAGGTTCTGATGACATATTATGAAACTCAATGATATACGTTGCTAAATTGATGGTTCCAAATTGAAGTAATCACCAAACCAACTGGATTTCAGTTAGAATGACATTAGTATTTTCACTTTGGCTTTTCAGTTTTAATTACAAGCCACTGGATACAAAACCAAGTGGAAGGCATCGCTCTCCGGATTCTCAGCAGCAGCCCGATCACCTTTCCAGGATGAGGTCCCAGACAAACACTCCGACCAGAGAAAGCCTGTGAGAGGCTGTGGCACCAAAAGACAAACAGAGCCTCATCTCCCTCCAACCCCTACACCCATCCATGCTAAGCTTTCCCTAGAGCCCCCCCCCCACCATTAGAGACAAGACTATCCACCCAACACCAACACACTCTCCACTTCCATCTATCCCTATTTACTGGCCGAGCAAATCTCCTTTAATCTGATGAGCAAAGCAGATTTACTCTCCATTTGATGCCACCCATCAGACTAAGAAGTGAGCGTCTTTGTAAACAACAGGGCTGCTTACTGCTGCCTCTCCTCCGTGGAAAACGTCACGGTATGTTTACTGTACAGTTTAGCTGCTGTGTATAATCATCAGACCTGCCAAGCTTACGATTATTTGATCATTACCGCGATGAAATATTGATTTGGAAAGATCTAGGCAATGTCTAGACATGTAAACAACACAATGACTTTCCAGGATGAGGTCATTGTTCATGTTGTTTATGCATTATTGAATGTCCTTTTAGATCCGGGGGTAAAAGACCCACTTCATGCACACACAAAGACATATAAAGATAAATCTGATGAGTTAAATCATGCTTTATGTATCATGGATCTTAATACAAAATGTTGTGTTCCTAGAGTAGTACAACTTTGTAACATGTGCTGCATGTACTGGGATTCGATATGGGTTTTTAAGGCTGATACTGATATTATGTACCGATATTTAATATGTTTGAATTTGACCATTTTAATGCCCAGAAATTCCAAGTATTCAGTGTTCCCCCAAGATTTTGATTGTGGTCAGGGTAGAAAATCCTCCTGAAACAGCATTTAGACCGTCACGGGACACTAAAACTTGCACTGAAACCCCAACCAATGAAATTCAGCAGCTCTTCAAGCCACGGTGGCCCACGTCACGTATTTAATGGAAGGGAAACTCTGGGATACATTAGGCCTTTAAGAATTAATTTGCAAAAAAACACTATTAGACAATTAAATAAATAAATTAAATGTACAAAGAAAGTCATTGCAGGGTTTTATGTAGCTGTGGTCAGGGAGGAACCTCCATCATATCAGAAGTAGACAACACAGACTGGACCATATTGATATTTAATAAAAACCTATTCAGACTTTTTCTACACCCATATTGCCACATATTATGTCACATACATGGCACGGTAGCTCCTTTCTTTCCCCCCCGCATTCCCTCTTCCACCAAACACTGCATGGCGCAAAGTTTCCTCCCGGCGTTTGGCTTCAATCATCGCCTCGGAGAGCCGCGGAGGATCAGGCAGGCCGCTGCGGACTCTTCTCATGCTTAGGAACTAAAGTCTATTCTTGGCAACCGGCACTCTGCATCATTCACTCAATCAGCCAGAGTCCTGGTTTCAGCATGAATGCCTTGGCAATTTAGTCAAGTGCTCACCAAGACTAGAACAATAACTGTCTTTTTGACACGTGCAAGAACTATCATTATTTCCTGCCTCCTTTTGACAGTAGAACAAAGAAATAGTGTTTCTGATTATGTATTGTTCTACAGTCAAAAAACATATAGAAGCAAACCAGGATTTTAGTCTTAATCAGACATTCTGATATTTGGTGTGAAATATATTAGCCCAAGGACGTACATTGTTACTGGATTGGTTGGTGGTTAATTTTGTCTATTTAAATAAATTTAAGTAGTGCCACTCTGTAGACTTCTTTCTGTTTGTTCTTATGTTGTTGGCCAAAGCAGCACATGACCGCGTTATTCATCATGTATGAACCAATTTCCTAGTTGAAGTTGAAATTCAATTCTTCAATTTCTTTATACAACTATACACTCTTGGCACTTCTGGTTGACTCTTGCTAAGTGATCAAGACAGTGCAAATGCATTAGAATACTTTTTTTTTTTAACCCACAATTTTTCAACGCACTTTCATTGCAGGTTTAGCTGAAGTAATTGATTACATGTGTTTGATATTGCAGAGACAAGATTCGAGAGCAACCGAAGCCCTCTTCTTGGGAATCAACAGCCTAGCCAGCGGCAGCCATTTTCATCCAAATGGGCAATTTTCATAAATTTTGATGGCGGGATTGAAGAATTGATGTCGTTTGACTCCAATTGAAGGATGACTACCAGCGTGGGACAGCAAAGTGGTTTGTTCGGGAAATGGCAGCAGCTCAGTCAACTTTGCATGCATGTTTTTAATGGCGACGACGACAGCAGAACTGGCAACACGGGTGAACTGGTTGTTTAGAGAAAGTCAGATGTTGTAGCTGGATTGGAAGCAGCAGTGTTGTGTTTTTTGTTGTTGTTTTGTCTCTGCTCCTTATATGTGTTGAAATTTGCCTGTAGTCATGGCCCCAGGCTATGGCGGCCCTAGAGACAAAGCAAGACTGGGCTGCCACCATCATGTTTAACCACCCCTGACACATCATCACCCTTATTGTGCCTCTCAATCTGAACACACACACACACACACACACATACACACACACAGACACACACACACACACACAGCAGCAGCAGCAGTCTAGGGCAGCAGTGCTGGATCACCATCTGTCAGGCTGGTGTCAAGTGGCCCTTGTCTCCAATGATTAGGAGAGCCACTGCTGCCTCAGGTGGTCCGTGGACCAGCTCAACCAACTAGGGGGGCCAGGCCAGGCCATATGGTC
>OOFE01035451.1:0-13683 GCA_900323365.1 Monocentris japonica | reverse complement strand
TTGACATTCTTGGATGTGATAATCAGCTTGTGTGTGTGTACATCATGAAGAAACCAATGTAAAGCTAAATTCAGATCCACGTTCCAGTCTGTTCAGTCTTGATTATAATCCCAGCGACTGAAAACCACGCTTGATTATCAATCATTATCAATAACATTGACACACAACCATGAAGTTACCTTCTTCCGGTCATGCATATTGTTAACATTATCTGAGATGGTCGCTGAGGCCGACGTAATCCCGCCAGCTGTCGCCACCCCCACGCCAACGGCGGTAACTATGAGAGAGGCGCCGAAGGTGATGGGAGCCAGAGCGAGACCGGCGATGGCCGCCACGCCACCCACAGCCGTGGTGGTGCCACCAGTGATGTTGGCGATCTTGGCCTTCTTGTGGAAGTTACTGATGTCATCGGCGATGGCGTGGAGCCTGATGATGTACTGCCACAGGACCTCAGCGCGCTCGGTGAAGACCTTGTTGAAGACCCGCAGGCCGCGCTGAACCTTCTCCGCCAAGATGATGAATGACCTGAGGTTTGTTCGGGAGAGAGATGGCAATGACATGCCAAGTATAGAGAAAGGAGGCAGTGTGTGCACATTCAAAATACTGACCAGGTTCGGTATAAAAGGTTAAACAGTGAAATGAAACAAAGATACTCACTCACTGACTTAAAACTAGAAAGACCAATCAGTCAAGTGATGGGTATTTTGATTTTGTTTTATTTACAGGCTGTGCAGAAAATTCCCACCTTGACTTTTCCTAAAACCGCCATCTATAGAGACCAGTGGTTTTAGATTTTCACAATCATACAAGTGATGTATGATCAGTTGTACCCCATGTAGCCATGATTTCACGGGTCCATTTTGACAGTTTCGTTTCTGAATCTCAGGATTTTAATAGCAGCCTATAGACGTCTACTTCCTGGTTTCTGAATTTGAAATGATGAAAATGGTATTACAAAATACTAGTAATATATTTCCACAGATTGATTTCTACACTTTTTTTTCCAGATTTAGTTATCAAAATTTCTTGCTAATTTTTTATTTTGATAGCAACATCTAATGTTTAGCAGACTATCCTTTTAAATTTGTTTGATTTTATCCGTCTGGTAATCATGAAAGGTGTGTGTTATGTATCTACGCCCATTTGTCTATTTCTAATCATGTGCAAATCCAATGAGTGCAAGCCTGATGGCCAATTGACGTCAAAACGTTGCTGAATGAACCACTGAGGTCAATCTAGTTTGTGAGTATCTTTTTTTTTTCTATTTCAATGCCTATCAAGTATGGCAGAGTATTGAAGAGAGCGTATTGACATCATTTCATACTTGGACTCATCCTCTTTGATGACCTTGTCTTCATCGTCGGAGGGCACCTCATCCCATTCTAAAATACAGTCAAGTTACAGTACTGTTGTGTACAGTCACGTGAAAGATGCATGGAGGAAATTCAGGTATTGTGAGCTTTGTGTGTAACTGTAATGCATGTGCCTCTGTATGTGTTGCATGTGACTCACGTTCCACGGTGTTCCACCACTCCATCAAACTGTCAGTGTCCTGTGGCACAAGACAATAATGTAGATGTATCACACCTGCACTGTCCACTGCTTTACCAAGCGCACACCATTCCTTTCCGTACGCAGTAAATGCATGGTGGTGAAGCGCAACATAATCGTGCATAGCTAGCGTTAAGAGAAACTGACCCCCTCCTCTTCACCTTCCTCCAAGCCGGCTGCAAGACGCTCATCCATCTGAGCGGCCAACCACTCCGCCTGAGCAAGGGAGAGAGAGAGAGAGAATACATACTGGACATTATATTCTCAAGAGGGATGTGACCAATACAAGATGGCTCCTTCATTTACAGTGATGATCTGCAAGGTTCTCGTTTTTCGCTCATTGCTGTGGTGTTTCTCACTGCACCTCCCAGAGATCACTTGTCAATCAAACAGTGTCCAGTACTGTGACGTCCTTTTCCTTGGACTTGGATTTTAAGCATGGCCTTTGTGTGTACTAAGCCTTTTCTACGGTCGAGTTGCCTTCTCAACAGCTACCCTCCGTCCTATGCAGCTGAACCGGTCCAGTCACATGACTAAGGAATCAGCAATGTTGTTGTTTTCCACTCAACTGAGAAACTATTATGTAATTCTCAGTCGTGAACTGAAATCAATATTGTACACCTCGTATAAATGATGGCAGAATTACACTTTTATATTTTTAGATTTTTTGTTTTATTTTTTTTAATATTTTTAGATTTTGCAGTTCAAACAAAAAGATTTAACGATTTACACAATAGGAGCTAAGAGGACCAATATTTGTCTAAAAAGTCTCATCTTGTAGAGCTTGACTGCCTCAAAGTAATACAATTATGTTTTGGCAAATAACCTTCTTGATCAATTTACTATTGTACAACAACAAGATTGGTAGCAGTTCCATGACTGGTATTTGGTTTGTTATGGTGCATGTGTGAAATTCCTACCAACCCTCTTGTAGCACAATGATAAACTGATCCAACAGCTTATTTGCCACAAAGTCAGTCTGTTCCTTTGAGTAACAAATCACTCACTGGCTAACTAAAGTCTCTTTCCAAAACTAACTTTGTCACCAGTGTCACAATGCCAACCCTCAGTATGTGGTGCATAGAAAGGTGCGAGCTTACCTCGGCTGCCTCAGACAGGTAGTAGTCGCTAGACGTGGCTCCTGGTGGATTCTCGTACTCCAGAGCCATCGCTTTACTCTGAGGACGAGAGAAGGAAAGGGAAGCTGAGCATCAGAAGAGAATCAGAATCACCTAATTGCCAAGTACAATAAAAGTAGAGGAATACTGCACATGGCATCATACACAGACACTATGGTTGCACTTTTCATTTCAACGTGATGTTTGAGATCACATGTCCACATTTGGCCTGAAAATGGCGGTTAAATCTGTCCTCATTACTTTTTCCCCCACTCTCCCTCTCCATTTCTTTACAATGCTTGTGTTGCCATGTGGCTGTATTGTGTCCAGAAATACGATCACAAGGCGAATATGTAGTTCTCTGGTTGTGAAGACCTGATTTTGGTGCATCTTAGTCTTCCACTTGGCGCGTCCTGGTGTGATCAGATGATGAAACTCACCTGCAGCCACACACTTACTTACCTTGGCTTTGTGCTTTTTAAGGCCTTTGAGTTTCGATGGCTTCTTCTGTTGAACAGACACATGTTTCAGACTCGTGTATTAAATCACCCAGAGAGGAAGTAGTAAAAGTGGATCTAACAGTGACATGAGTACCGGTTTGAAATCGTCAATCTCATCTTGTTCATCTTTATACATCTCTCCCGGGCTGAAGACATCCATTCCCTTTTGAGGAATATCATCCTCCACAAACACACCCTGCCAAAAAAAACATGGCAAGAATAATATTGATATTGGAGAAAAATGAAATAACTTTGGCTGGAATTTACAATAACTCCAACGTGCATTCAGCCAACATTTAGATATACATTAGATGCCTGCTGAGGTATGTGGTGGCTCAATCCGATCCGTGAGCTCTCATGCACGATGGCATCCTGGGATGTCTTGGATTTCCAACGAGTGGGAAGAGGCCCTTTATGTTTGGAGTTCTTCTGATGAAGGAAACCAAAATGTGACAACAGCAGTAAAACATGAAATCTGGAGCCTCTAATTGAACGGTACAATAAAGGACTCGTGTCTTAGAGTCACCGCATCACATGGTTTCTCACCCACTTGTTTTAGTGGGTTTACATACTGTCAACAAAGAGGTTCAAGTGGGCATTTGTAGTGCAAATAGGTTTTTGAATGAGCACAATGATGATGTACTGTTGATGTATCTGTCAATGTGACTTCTGTCCTCATAGTTCTTTGTGTAGCATTACTTGTGATCTTTTAGATAAACAAAGCAATTACACTTCTACTAGTGCTGCTGCTACTATATTACTACTACAAAGTAGACAAACGCACCGGTTTGCAGTCCTCCATCCCATTCTGTTCTTCATCCTCCATCTCTCCTGCTGAGATGCTGCTTTTCTGAGGGCTGGTGTCATCAAACATCTCATCCTAAACCAAAAGACAACATCTCTGAAAATCCTCCATTCCTTTATTCCCCAGTGCCTTGCCCCCAAACCCTTCATAGAAACATAAATTTACCTTAGATCTTCGATGACCCACGTGAGGCAATTTCAGCTTCGTTGGTTTCTTCTGTTGATGGGGGCAAAACGCTTTCCATTAGGCAAAATCAGGTAACAAAATATATAATCACAAACTGGCGACTGAAAGAAAAGAAAGTTACAGGTCTGCAGTCTTCCAATCCGTCTTCATCTCCAGTTACTCCAGAACACATTTGGTCCACTCCTTTTTGTGAGCATTCGTCGTCCGTGAAAGCAGCCTAAGCAACATATTCAAGCAGCATTAGATTTTTTTCTCATTTGAAAACTGTGGAATATCATTCATTTGATAATTGGTTACCCTTGGTTGAAAAAACTTCTACATTTACAGTAAGAAAATGAATCACCTGCATTTTTGTAATATCAATATTATCTTTATCAGGTGTCTATTACTCCCATCATGATAGTATTCAGTCATAAAAATGGTACCTTGCCAGCTGACTGAGGAGTGTAGCCCTTTGCCCCTTCTACATCCTCAAAAGCATCATCCTAAGAGTGAAATACGTGCTAAAACTCAGGAAAACAAGCTCTTTCAGAATCAAAAACTAGAACTTTTCCAATAAAACAGTTCACTATCACTAAGAGTTAATCTGCAACACCCATTGGAACTGATCCTGCAACGGGCCCAGGAGTTAAACTGGGTCTCAGAACCAAAATGACACCCACATCTAGCAAAAATGCAACGTTCAACCCATTTACCAAATTATAGAGCATAAAGGAATTGTTCTTCTTTGAGTTGCAGTTTCAAGTTACATGTTGAGTTGATTGAATTGAAGGTGGACTGCCCCCGCCAGCGCGTTACCTGTGACTTCTTGCGAGGCGTGTAGCCAGATGCACCATGGACTTCATCTTGAGGTTTCTCCTGAAAACATACAGTATAACTATGGTGCATAGACGGCCTCATAGACTGTACACACAAACACACTAGAGGTACAGCTGATATGTAATATACTGACTGTATACCTTGGAGCCTCTGCGGGGTGTAAACCCATGTGCCCCCTTCAGGTCCTCATCAGTCTACAGGAGAGAACGGTTTTAATGTCATGCACGTTGACCACAGTCCTCACCATAACAAAACAGCGAACGCATTGTCAACCTTTACCTTTTCTACACTGATAGCAAATCCTCTCTGAGGCACAAACTTGATTTTCACCATCTTTTTTCTCTTCTGGAGAGAGAAAAGATTAGATTTGTCCAGATTATTAGATGCCAGAGTACTCAAAGATTTGCTGTTTGAATGTTCAAAGGTCTGTTTAAGTCGGAGTCAAATCATTTCCACAGCTTGGAAAGATGAAAAACATTAATCACGTTTAAAATCCTGACATCAGTGTGCATATGGCTAGTTGACATCACACTTTAAGTAGAAATAAAAGCATACAAATCCATGGCTGTCTGCTTGTTTGTGCTGGGCTTCGTCCCCCTCCTCTTCAGAGGTGCCATCCAACACCATACCCGGCTGAAAATCAAAGGCTGCATCAAACTTTTAACAAATAGTATGTTTTAACTTTCTCATTGCAAAAAAAAAAAAGATCTGTCTAGGACTCCAAGATAATGACAGAATAAAACTTATTTATTTGTAGAGGACTGACGTTGTGATATGAAATGTCATGTATGCATTTACAGTTAATATCTGTAAGTATTTTACCTCTGACCGTCGACGATCGGTGGCGGAGCTTTTCTTGTGCTTATGGATGTCATCATCCTATTGTGGGATTGGAGCGAAAATCATTATCGTCATACCGATGACAAATACACCAGCTTTAAAAATATTCCGTTTCCTTGAGCTTTTGCACATTCTGGGTGTGGCACAAAGGAATTTCAAGATGCATTTATTTGGGATTTGTTTGTCCAAGAGCTTCACTTACTTCCTTGGTTACCACAAGAGTTGGCAGAATAATCAATAAAGCCTCACTAGCTGTGCTTTATGGGAATTATCAGCATGGTTGGAAAGCATCTTTGACCAATCAGATTTCAGTTTTAGAGTCATCATCCTCCCACAAAAACAAAGACTTTGCACAGTGACTCTCTGTCTTATTTTTCAAAGAAATTCAATTCAGCTACATTCAAAAGAAAATCCAACTAAAACCTCCTGACATACTGTATGAATGCAATGCACAGATGGCCTACCTTTAATCCTTGAGGTAAATGTTCATTCATTGGCTCATGAGCAGCAGATCCTCTTCGAAGCAACTGGCTGACTCTGGTCTTCAGGGGTTTCTTCTAGTGATAAAATAGGACATTAAAAGCATACAGATAGAGAGGAGATGATGAAAACATAAATCATAAAAACATACTGGTTTATAGTCCGTTCCATTCTGCTCTTCGTCCTCATTTTCTCCTGCAGAGAGAAAGTGGGTCTCTGGAAAACCATCCTGGAAAACACCACAGTGTTAACAATATGACAAAATATAGTTTTCACCCATTCCTACACACCATGGAGACATGCATCATTTTGAAATGTCATTATTTCATTGTCAAATTAACTGTGATACCTTGGTGTTGCCACCAGTCATACCGAGATGACTGGTGGCCTCTTTCCCACGCCACTGGTACTGTTAGTGCTAGTTTCTCAAAATTAAGACCACAATCCTGTCACAAATAAGATGTTGCCATTTACCCCCTTATTGCTCAATGTGTGTTTGTTTTTATTTCACTAACAACACTAAACACACAGGAAGTGATTTTTTGTAGTGATTTTTTGTAAAGCAAACATGCAGAATTTCCCGCCGAATCCAACTCAGTGCCACACAACGTAAAATGCATACACTATACAATATACAACATCACTCACCTTCGACTTCCTAGGAAGTGTACTGTTGCCGCCTGTATCCTTTGATTTATGTTTCTCATGAAACATAGTTAGAAAAATGCAATTAAAAACCTCAAAGATTCATGAACTGTCGCCCTTTAAATGCAACTGGAAATGTGTTTTTAATACTTTCATTTGCTTTCCTCTACATGCATGGTAACTAATATAGTCTACACTACATTATAGACACCCTGTTTTCTACCTTTGATCCTCGAGGTAGTGTCCCACTCTTCCCATCCTTCAGGTCATCAAAAGATGTATCCTGCAAAGCGAGCATTATTGACAATGTTAAGGACAAACACATGAGCCAACAATCAAAAGGAGCGGGTTATTTATTGTTATTTTGCGTCATTTCATTTCATTTTACCTTGGACCCTCTTCTGGAAAGTAAGGAGACTTTGAACTTCCTTTCCTTTTTCTGTAACAACATATGTATGTTATGCTATGTGCTTGAACCACAGAGTGAAAATGAAATAATGACTCAATGCACACGGTGAGGGCATACCTTGCCATGATTCCCAGAGCCATCCTGATCCTCTCCACTTCCTCCGTCAGAGTCCCCTTTCATCTAAGACAAAGCAGTGCTTGTTTTACCTGCTC
The DNA here is from genome assembly GCA_900323365.1 of Monocentris japonica. NCBI lineage: Eukaryota > Metazoa > Chordata > Actinopteri > Trachichthyiformes > Monocentridae > Monocentris > Monocentris japonica. Next base: position 6,118 of record OOFE01035451.1, on the reverse strand, counting down.
TACGTTTAGATGCAACATTTTTCTGCTCAAAAGGAAACAACACGAACCGAGGAACTGAAACTCTCACCATCATGGATTCCCGCCGTAGTCGAAACCTACCAGACTGGGAGAAAAAAAAAAAAAGGAAAAAACAATTTAAACTATCCTTCATCAGCTGAGCTTATAGGAGTGAGCTCAAACAAAAATGTCTACCGCAGGAAATTGTATAGATAACGATGATGAGAATAACGGATAGTATGCAAGCATGTTAAGAGTAAATGTGAAGGAAGGATGAAAATCAAATTGTGGAAAGGTTTTCATACTGGTTTAAAGTCAGGGTCAAGCTCAGGACTGTCCTCAGGCCAGTCCTCCACACACCTTTCCTGAGGGGTGATAAATGAAAGAAACACAACCTCTTATTTACACAGTTTTCCTGAATACAATCTAATACAGTATGTAGGTTTTCTCTCTTACTGCATTGCTTTTTCCCCTCGTACTTTTTTCTTAATCGTCTTTTGCTTGCAGCACTAATTTCAAATATATCATCAGATGCTATCATATATTTACAGACCTGTCCAATAAGCAGAATGTCCTCGAAGACTTCCTCAGCTTCCTCAGGTTTACTATCCTGTAAAACACACAGTTGTCCATAGTTTATCTGCACCCTGCACATTGTCCATGCTTGACCATTCACATTGTTCATTATTGGATAGGCTGAGGTCATGAAACCTGAAAATGTACAATAGCTGTGTTTTTTTGGGGCAATATCCTAGAAATGATCGTTATGAAAGCTAGTTAGGGCAGCTAATGAGGTCACTAAAGGCATGCTTACCTGAACAGCCTGTCTGATGCGAGGAACTGGTTTTGGGGGAGGTTTGGGGGTTGGTTTGGGAGGCGTTTCTGGGGACGTTAGTTCAGGCTCAGTCTGAAGACATTACAAACACAAACAAAATAATTAACAGCATGGTAGGTTCAGTAGCATAGAAATTATAAGAAAATGATGCTAAGATTAGTGCTGTCATCATATCTGCAGCAACTTTACAGGGTTTTCTGGCTTGGTTGGGTTTTCTGGTCTGGGTGGCTTTGCTGGCCTGGGTGGTCTGGTTCGAGGTATTGGCTTTGGAGGACGTTTGAAGGTCTTCACCTGCAGGTTTGATTAGAAAAGAAGGTATAATCAAAGTGTGTGTCTTATATTTAAAATAAATTTCCCAGAAGATCCTAGAGTAGAACACAGGGGCCTCACATGAAATGCCAATAGCATAGCCTCACGCTATGATGGTTTTCAATGTGTTCAAAGACACTTACTTGTGTCAGTTCAGTTGGTGTTTGGCTAGTTGACAACGCCATGGTCCTGGCCTGACTGAAGGGAGTTGGCTGGAGGATATCATGTTTGGTTCCACGAGGAGTGATCAATATAATCTCATGTGGCCTGTCGGAAGAGGTCGGGTCGACGGCTGGATGAGAGTTTGAAGGCGTTGCCTTGAAGAGATCTGGAGACGCATCAACTGAGGAGGGGGAGAGGATGTCCGACTCTGATGGACTGCTGAATGACAGTGCAGAGTATGTGACCTTAGAGGCTGTACTGCTAGGGGTCGTGCTGAAAATATTATTGCTGTTGGCAACGTGGGAGGGCTCATAACCATCTTGGGCCTTTGAGGGAAGAGGTTGGAAGATGTATGGAGTCCCATGTGTAAGGTCTTGATAAGGGTCATATTGTTTAGAGGGTGTAGTAGCAAAAGGGTCAGACATATTCAGAAAGTTTTGGAATGAGTCCTTAGCATTTAGACTTGGGAATGGGTCGTCTGTTTTTGTGAACGAAGGTGAAAATATATCCACTTTTGCCTTAGTGTCAAAAGGTTCCTTTTCCTTCGTGAAGGAGTCTTGGAATATATCTTTTTCCTTAGTGAGAGGGGTCTGGAAGAGTTCCCCTCTTTTAGTTGGAAGAGCTTGAAACAAATCCACTTCCCTGGTAGAGAGAGAATGGAATGGGTCTACTTCCTCAGAACGTGGGGGTTGGAATAGATCATCTTGCTTGTTTGAATGAGAATGGAACGGGTCAGAAAAATTACTCTGAGGTGTATTGAAGAGGCTCACTGCCTTAGTGGGTGCAGCCTGGAGTAAACTGTCTCCCTTAGCAGCCAGAAAGAGGTCTTCTCCTTTGGCTCCGAGCAGGTCAGTGTTGCTTGATGGCAAGGTTTTGATGGGGTCCTGTGTTTGAGGGAGAGTTGCCTTAAATGCATCTAGGAAGTTGTGACCACCGTTGGCAGGCGTGTTTTTGGGCAACGTTGAGGTTTGGAAGAGGTCTTGTGTATGGCTGTGGGTTAGGGATTGGAATAGGTCCTTCTGGGGTTCAGGTGGTGCCATTTGGTTGTTTTCAAAAGTCTGAATTTCAGGTGTAACGTCCATCGGTGAGCGCTGAAATTCAGGGGGAGGAGCAAAGATGGTACTTAGGTCTTCTGATGTTTCTCCTTTTCTGCCCCCTATGTTAGAGGTTTTGCTGCTGGACTCCTGAAGGCAAAACATATGGTCATTAAGAAAGGATTCAAGACAACTGACAACACTTAAAAACAAAACAAAAAATCCTTGATACGTACTATAAAATGTGCATAAAAAGGGTTGAGTCTTGCCAAACCCCTGTTGACTCCATTCTGCTAAACAGAGAAAGGGAGAGGATACAGAAGAGATGTCACTTGGTCTGTTGACAGCTTCTTCAAACTGAGTCTCTCCAACAGGAACTTGAACACATACCTGTGGGCTTGAATAAAATGGATTCCATGCCTGCTGATCCGACACGCCAGTCTGAAAGAATGAGAGAGTGACAGAGCAGAAATTTTACTGACTACAATGCCGCCATTGATTGATAATTCAACCTTTTCCTACATCGATACATTACATTGCATTACATTACAGTCAACAACGCACAGGGGAGGCAGCAGCAGGAAAGACATGGTCATCTTTAGTCTTTAACTCATTCTGAGGATAGACAATAAAAAAAAACGATTGGAAGGTGAGAGATTTGTGTTGTTGAGAAGTGAATAGTCACTATTACCACAGTGCACCCAACGGTGAACTACTACAATCTTGACTTAAAATGATCCAGTCCATGAGAACAATCTTTAGTATTTCAACGTAACGTATGAGTGTTTAACCGTGTTACTTTTGCATGCTTTGCACAAACACCAGTTGATCCTCACCTGGTGGAGCAGGTGGTTGTCTGGCACTTCTGCAGCCAAGAGATCGCCGAGCAACTCACCATCCTGTAGACCGACCAGGAGTTAACATGACAAAATTCAAGATAAACATGTAGGGGTGAGTGGGACGTGGCAAGTCACACATGATGCATTCCAGATCCACTTCAGCGCACTATCAAAGGGCGTGCGTCACTTGGAAGAATGTAAACAAAACTTTGAAAACACATGTGGATGCACGGAGCTGAAAGTCGCTGTCGTCAGTGGTCTCTAACCTGCTTGTTTTGAGACTCATTCATAGATGATCCACTGGAGTCAGAGGTTGATGGGACAAGGGTCTGAGAGAGAGAGAGAGAGAGAGAGAGAGAGAGAGCTGTACATTAGATTATGCTGTATCTAACTCTTCAGAAAAAAAGTGTCGATTTGGTTTGCTTTCACTTTTATCCCCAAACAGGAAAAGTGACAGAGGATGGGGGTGGTAGGAAGGAATGTGTGTGTGTGTATATCTGCTCACCCTGTATTGATTATGGAAAGGGCTTTGGGAAACTCTCTTTAGCATTCCTTGTAGCTTCACAATACTCTGTAACGACACCAAAAACTATCAGTTGCCTTTGTTGCAAAATTTCCCATGTTAGTCATCAGAGTCACGTTTCGAGCAGGAGAAAGCTTTATTGGTCCAACAATGTTTTCAGGTTGTCCAGCGTTTAATGAAAGGAAAAATGGTTTGCACAGAGGCGACACTTCGGGAAGATAATTTTCACCAATTTCACTGCTGGTTAATCTTAAATCTGACAAGCAATAAAACTGTCAAAAAAAAGCAAAAAATATTCAATGTACAAACCGTGACTTAGTTTTCCTCAAGTAAGTTTAATAAATACAAAATACGTGAGTAGCCCATTTTTATTCCTGTTGAAAATCCATTAGGATGGTTGATTTGCTCTGTGCTTTAAATTAGGTTTAGATGAGTTTAAACAACTTGTATCCTTATTGTCCACCAGTTACACAACTAGTTATTTCAAAGGTTCCCATCACAAGTCAGTATACATCACAGAAACGTAATGGAGGAGGTTCTCTATTGTATTCTGTGCTTGTTGTGCAACACAACTGTCAGAGCTTGACAGTGCAAAAGATATCCAAAATACCTGACATCAAGTTCAAGTTCTGGGCTTGGCTGCACAATTTCTCCAGCTTGGAAAATTAAAATGCTAACTGGCACTGAGCCAGAGGTGACAAATCTGATCAACACTCCCCGATTCTAAATTTTTAGGGTAAATTGTGTGACAGGTGAAAAAGAAGCAGTGTTAAACTTTATTAGAGAAATCTACATCACAGCTCCACACAGAAAGCAAACTACCACCACCAACAACAACAACAACAACACTACCACCGAGGTCATTTAATTACTCACTGGTCGCCTTTCCAGAGAAGGAGCATTTCTTGGTGCACCATCCTCTTCATTCTCCTGGTGTACAGCAATTAGAAAAACAGTATGACATGATACTAATTTTGAATCTAACACTTGAAACCAGTTGGAAACAGCTACAGCCCCTTCAGTCCTTCCCTCACTTATTTACAGCACGAGATTTAATCAACTTTACCAGGAAAGCCTCTACAAATACTCACCGTGATTGCATCTCCCTTCATGATAAATCCAGATTAAGCCAAACTATGTTTAATGTCTGGAAGAGTAGAAGAACACGTTTATTTGGCTTTAAGCGCGTCAGGATGTCGAGATGATTGACAGGACTTGCAACTTGTTACTCTACCAGTTTGACGCACCTGTGTTAAGTCATGCACGCTACATAGCTACACTTTCGGTCATATTTTTCAAAGTAAATGCCCGTATTGACGAACTTTCTCGCGAACTAGTATTTAATCCTGTGCACTTTTTACACCATTATTTTGAAAGGCAAGGCAAGTACCTCCGTCTTATTCTGGCAATCTCTGGCTGGCTCTGCACAGCTTGTTGATGCGAGCAGTCCCTCTCCCCTCCCTCCCCGGGTTCCCTTTATCTCAATGCAAACCGACCGGTTTCCCTCGCCCAGCTCACCCGGGCGGTACTGACTCCTGCTGAGGTTATTAAGACAGACATTAAGCTTATGTTACCTTCCGCAAGAGACCCCATCCTCACATATCTTCCATCAGCATGAAGTACAGTGCTTGGATTTTGGACATTTTTGAGTAAAATCCTCTTGTGGGTTCACGTGAGAGTCTGACAGAAGAAAATGACACCGAAGTTTGTTGCTTCTTTCATTTGTGTGATGTTCAAGGTAATCAAAACGCAATCTTGTGAAAAAGTTTTTGCCCCCTCCTTAAGTCAAGCCAATTAAAGGCACAATTCAGTCAGCTGATTGAACACAGGCGTCATTAGAGCCAACCTGCCCAATATGTCAATAATAAATAAGAGATCATTCTTTTTAATAAATAGCTCCCTTGTTTTGACCCTTACTATCAGACTGAAGTTGCCAGCACAAAGGTGGTCCAGAGGCACATCATGCCACGATCAAAGGAGATTCCTGAAGAAACCAGAGGAAAAGTTGTAGAGAGCCATAATCTCCAAATGGAGAAAATTTGGATCAGTAGTGAATCTTCCCAGGAGTGGACCCCCTGCCAAAATCATGGAAGAGTGGGCTAAAATTCCTCCACAGTGGCGTGAAAGACTGACCATGAACTACAGGAAGCCTTAGGTTGTAGTTATTGCAGCTGAAGGTGGTGCAACCACTTATTGAGTGTAAGGGGGCAATTACTTTTTCACACAGGGGCGATGGGTGTTGGAAAACTTTGTATATTAAATAAATGAAATAAATATAAAAAAATGTTTGTGTTGTTCACTCAGGTTCCTTTTATCTATTATTAGATTTTGATTGAATATCTGAAAACATTCAGTGTCAAAAATATGCAATAATAGAGGAAATCAGGAAGGGGGCAAATACTTTTTCACAGCACTGTAC
>OOFE01035447.1:0-16000 GCA_900323365.1 Monocentris japonica | reverse complement strand
GTTATATGCAGCTACATTCATACACTCTGCTATTTACAAACATAAAACACACTATCACTGCAAAAAATGAAACGTCTCTTCAGGATAGAATTCATCATTCCATTCCATTCATATCTGTCAATCACCATCTCTGCCCCCCCCCAGTCTTCTCTCAGCCAATCATCAGCAAGACCAAAGCTCAGCTGCTGAAGACCCACTTCCTGCCTCTGATGGAGAAACTAAAGAAAGTGAGCATCTTATTTCAATTTTTGTAGACTCTGATTTTGAAGAAGCCACATTTAACTGTAAATGAAGAGTTGTTTTTTTACATCTCCATTTTGACTTTATTTAAAACAAATCACTACCTGAACTTCATTACTCAATTTATTTACAATCTAGGTAATCCAGTCTGTGATTTTTGAATGGAAATTATACAAAAATGCTCTTTCTAAAATTGTAGTGTTAGATTGTATGTTCTGAATCAGATTCTGACTGATTTAGAAACTGATCCTAGTACTGCCCAAGGGGCATTGTACATGACCCCTACCCTTCACCATGCAGGTGATTAGCCCACAATTTGGTTCGGCCATGCGCTGAAAATTCAGGCTGTGACCACACAAGCTACGGGGTTCATCTGACCATCAGGCACTTGCTTGTTAGCGCCACTCCCAGGTCTAGCTCCTGGAATGGGCCATGGTGTCCGTATTCTGGGCAAGGTTCTCTGTGGTATTTCTGCACTAATCATAGGGGTCTTCAACTGCTTTTTGTCCGGCCCTCACCTGAGACAAGTTTGTCAAAGCACAAGGCTGGCAACAACATTGCTCCCAGGGTTACTGAGGTACACAAATCCCTCCCCTCTTAATAAGGTGTTGGGCCAATGATCCCTGGGATGCCTTCTGAATCTCTAAAAATCAATTCTACTTCTGGTGCTAATTTTGGGTTATATACTGGTCTTATTTCTGGTCCTGATTTTGATCCTAATTTTGGTCCTATTTCTGGTCCTGATTGTTATCCTAATTCTAATTATGGTCCTCATTCTGATCCTAATTCTGATTCCTCTGTAGAAGGCAGCAGTTGTACTGATGGATGAGGAACAGACCAAGGCAGAGGGAAGGGGCGAGATGTCAGAGGCGGAGCTTCTGATCCTAGATCAGTTCACCATATTGGTCAGGGATCTGTACGCCTTCTACCCTCTCCTCATACGATTTGTCGACTACAACAGGTAGAGTAAATGTGAACAAATGTGATATACATGATGGATGGAATTGTTCAAATGATTCTACAGACAACCTTTATGGTGTAAAGAACCCATTTAGAAAGTATGAAATGTTCCAAACCAGCAGATTAAAGAACATTTTAAGAACCACACTGGGTTCTTTATTCTGATTTCTTGTCACATGGTGCTTTGAGTCATTATAGTTCTATATAACCCTAGAAGAACCCTCCTGTGTCTGGGTGTAAAGTGCTTTTAAAATCAAACAAAAGTATTCAAACATTTACTTTATAAAAATGTTGTTTTGGACAGACAACTCCCATTTCTGTTCTAAAGGCAGATTTTCCTCTGATATCTACTTCAGATATTCAATGTGAGAAAGGGGTTGACACACATGTAATCATACTTATAGGGAAAATGTCCTGTAGAAGCCTTATGAAATATGCATTTTGGAGAAGAAAGTCATGACCTAAGGAATCAAAATTCAGTCTTTACCTTGTCTTCTTACTATGCTTTAAAAAGTACCATCTTCTCCCCTTTCCCTTTATTTATTGACAGGGCCAAATGGCTGAAGGAGCCCAATCCGGAGGCCGAGGAGCTGTTCCGCATGGTGGCTGAGGTTTTCATCTTCTGGGCCAAGTCTCATGTAAGAAAACTACATTGTAAAAGACAAACTGGGGGGGTGGAATGCTCAAAAGCTTGGCTGTATAGGCTGCCAAACATAAACTGTAACATTACAATACAGGATGGTAGATAGAATTAAATTTTGACTCCATTTTTGTTGCTAAGCAGTCATTGCTTTGGTGTTTTTTTAATTTTGTCTCCATCTTTGGTGCTAAGTGCTCATTGCTATGGTGTTTTTGTACTGCACTTCCCAGGATTTTCTGTTGATGAGTTTCTGTAGGTGACACTCTTTTCTTTGTCTGGTCAGCCATGGTGGCTATTGTTGCTCGTGCTAACTACCCAGTTCTTCTGTTTTTTCCAAATAAATGCAAAACACATTCCTTCCTGTGTGGAATTTGAATTAGATTCAATCTGCCTGAACATTTTAAACTCAAAGTTGTATAAGATAAATTGTCTCTCTACAATAGAGCTCAACTTTAGAATCAGCATACAGTTGCAAGAAAAAGTTTGTGAACCCTTTTGAATTGCCTGCATTCCTGTATAAATGACTCCTAAACTATGGTCTGATCTTCATATAATTCATAACAATAAGAGATAATGATAATAGAATAGATTTAAGAAATAACACACAAAAATGTACTTTTACATGTTTTTATTGAACATATCTTTCAAACATTAATAGCCTAAGCTGGAAAAAGTATGGTGTGGGTTAGAGGTGTCCTGTCATATTAAAAAAAACAAAAAAAAAAAAAACAGTTTGTTTTGATTACCAACTGAGTCTGCTCTCCAAAAAGAGATCTGTTGAAGTGAAATATGCCCTGGTCAAAAGAAGTTTCAGAGGACCTCCGGAGAAGAGTTGTTTAGGCTCATAAGGCTGAAAAAGCCAACAAAAACTTTTCCAAAGACTTCATCAGTCATGGCCTCCATCAGTCTAGAGTCAGACAGATGCTATTGTTACTCTCCCTAGGAGTGGGTGTCCAAATATCACAGCAAGAGCATGCTGCATAATGGTCAAGGAGGTGACAAAGAACCCTAAGGTAACAGCTAAGGATCTGTGGGCATCTGTGTCCATGAGTCCACAATAAGAAAAACACCAAACAAGAGTGGTGTGGAAACCACTGCTGGTCACAAAAAAACATTGCTGCCCATCTCAAGTTTGCCAAAGACCACCTGGATGTCCCACAAAGCCACTGGAACAATGTTCCGTGGACAGATCAGACATTTTGGCAAAATGGCACAACGCTGTTTGGAGGAGAAAAAAAACACTGCATACCAACAGCAAAACCTCATCCCAACCGTGAAGCATGGTGGAGGGAGCATCATAGTTTGCTGCCTCAGGGCCTGGACGGCTTGCAATTATTGAGGGATCAATGAATTCCAAATTGTATCAAGAAATTCCACAGGAGAACATCACAGTGCAACATTCTATGATATAAAGCTTAACAGAGGTTGGGTCATGCACCATGACAATGACCCCAAACACAAAAGCTAATCTACAACAGACTGGTTTAAACAGGAAAATTCACATTTTGGACTGGCCGAGTCCTGACCTTCAGGTCATGCATGACCTGAAGCAAGCCATTGCAAGATATCCCAAAAAATCAATGAACTGAAACAGTTCTGTAAGGAGGAATGGTCCAAAATACCTCCTAATCATTGTGCAGGTCTGATCAGCAACGACAGGAGATTTTTGGTCAAGGTTATTGCTGCGAAAGTAACCTCCACCAGTTACTATGTTTCATAGTTCACATACTTTTTCCAATCCAAGCTGTTAAACATGCAAAAGTACACATTTTTGTGTGTTATTTGTTAAATCACATTGTGTTTATCTATATTTTTGACTTAGATAAAGATCAGACCATATTTTAAGAGTCATTCATACAGGAATGCAGATAATTCAAAAGGGTTTGCAAACTTTTTCTCACAACTTTGTTCCAAAGTGCCTGACCGTAAAAATGGGAGCTAATGCATATGCAGTATTTGATGTTGCCTTGTTGTATGTGTGGTGGAAATCTTAGAACTCGAACCTGGGTTCGTCAACCTTAATATCGATCATCAATAGACAAGAGAACAGTTTGGTCAGTAGATTTAATACATACTGTATATACTGGGAGAAAGAATGCAAGACCACATCAGTGATGGTGTGGTGGCAAACCTCCTACATACAGACATTACAGGGGAGCTTATATAGTTCTAAACTAACTACACTAGAACAATAAAACACTAAATGATTATGGTAATAAAGCAATAAAAAGGGAAAGAAGTCAAAGGTGAGGGAGGACATCTGCTGACCTAAGACTGACTCAAGAGTAACCCAAAAACAGGAGATAATAAAACAATTAAAGTATCACTCTCAGAGAATCAATCTCATCTACAGATATCACATGGAAGCATGTGCTTTTCTGCATAATATTCTACATATGCATCAGTGTGTCTGCATCTTTGTGTGTGTCTCTGTTTCTGTGTGTTGGCTATTTTTTCACGAGGATTAGCATATGGCAGTGTATTGTTGAACAGTGTCATGTTGTCATCTCTCAGAACTTCAAGAGAGAGGAGCAGAACTTTGTGGTGCAGAATGAAATCAACAACATGTCCTTCCTCATCACCGACACCAAGTCTAAAATGGCCAAGGTAAGTATGGATGATTAGGTGGGTGGATGGATGGATGAAATCAACGGCATGCCACTGTGCAAACATTAGGGCTCATATGTCAAAAGTTCATATAGCTTGCTCCTTTTTGTGAACTTCTAGTTATACATGTAAGATCAGAAAGATCATAAAGAGAAATCCAGGTGTTGCATTAGCAAATAGTAATAGAATACAACAGGAAAAATTGCATGCAGAAAAATGGAGAATATTAGATTAGATTAGATTAGATTAGGGCACTATCACCGTGATGCAGAGTTCAGCAAGGTGACAGCTGAGGGGAAGAAGCTGTTCCTGAGCCTGCTGGTTCTGGAACGAAGAGACCTGTGTTGCTCCCAGAGGGGAGGTGGGCAAACAGTCTGTGGCTGGGGTGAGAGGTGTCCTTGACGATGCTGCGCGCCCTTCGCAGACATCGCTTGTGGTGGACCATCTCAATAAGGGGGAGTGAGGTACCGGTGATGCGTTGGGCGGTTTTCACCACCCTCTGCAGTGCTTTCCGGTCTGAGACAGAGCAGTTGCCGTACCAGACTGTGATACAGTTGGTAAGGATGCTCTCGATGGTGCAGCGTTAGAAGTTCACCAGAATCTGAGGACTTTCTTCAGTCTCCTCAGGAAGAAGAGACGCTGATGAGCCTTCTTGACCAGGGTCGAGGTGTTGAGGGTCCAAGAGAGGTCCTCGGAGATGTGGACGCCCAGAAACTTAAAGCTGGCGACACACTCAACCTCCGTCCCGTTGATGTGGATGGGGGTGTGTGTGCCGGCTTTGGACTTCCTGAAGTCCACAACGAGCTCCTTGGTCTTCTTGGTGTTGAGGGCCAGGTTGTTGTCGGCGCACCACATCGCCAGGTGCTGGACCTCCTCCCTGTAGGCCGACTCATCGTTGTTGTTGATGAGGCCAGCCACCGTTGTGTCGTCTACAAACTTGATAATGGTGTTGAAACCATGTACAGGTGTGCAGTCGTAGGTGAAGAGGGAGTAAAGGAGAGGACTCAGCACACAGCCCTGTGGGACACCGGTGTTCAGGGTGAGGGTTGAGGAGGTGTGGTTGTCGAGCCTAACATACTGGGGTATATACTGGGACCAAGCTGCATATGACTGGAATATAGCAAATTGGCATTAAATATGCAACCAACAATTTCAAAACATTGTGAACTTGGAATTACAAGGTTCCAATCCCAGCTAGCAAAACTGGTATGTAGTTTCCTCATTGTAACAAGTTCATGGTTGTGTATTGGAATAGATGGTTCTGGATACGAAGTATAGCTGCACACAGTTTTTATTCTGATGCATCAGTCTGGAGGCAAAAAGGGAGAGATAAGTCAGGTGTAAACAGTAGCGGCCATACCCACAGACAACCTTTTTACCCTCTCAAATGCCTGCTGGCACTGCTCTGTCCACTAGACCGGATCTGGAGCACTCTCTCTGGTCAGGTTGGTCGAGGAACTAATCAGGTTTGAGAAGGCGGAGACCAAGCTGCGTTAATAACCGGCCAGCCCCAAGAACCCCCACACCTCCTTTTTTGTCTTGGGCCTCGGGCAGGCTGCAACCACTGCTGTCTTACCTACCCACTGCCCAAGTGGTACCCTAGATGCCGTACCGCCCTCCGTCCAACTACACACATCTTTGGGTGAGCTCCGTCTATCTCGGGGACTCGAGCACTGCCCCCACCTGTTGTATGTGCTGTTTCCAATTGTCACTGTGGATGATGCTGTCATCCAAGTAAGCAGCAGCATACTTAGCGTGAGGACACAATACTCCATGATGTGAAGATGTTCTTGTTTTGTTTTTTTTTAAATGAGCAACGTTTTTTTAAACACAAGCAAGCAAGTAATATTCAAAGCTTATGAATATGTGGATAAATCTGATAGAACCTTACAATTCCAAGGTCACAATATGTAGAATATAGGAATGAAAAGTATGGAAATAAATATGGATTATAGCATTGTTAGGGTGTACAATAAAACAGCAGTAAGAATACAACATTATGTATGTAATTGTATGTATGTAATTGTAATTTTGTGCATTACTTGTTACGTGACATTTGAACTCTCTGCCTCAGGGAGTTGTTTCGGACCAGGAGAGGAAGAAGATGAAGAGGAAGGGAGATCGATACTCTATGCAGACGAGTCTGATCGTTGCCACTTTAAAGCGCCTGTTGCCTGTCGGACTCAACATCTGTGCCCCCGGAGACCAAGAGCTTATCGCATTAGCCAAGAACCGCTTCACACAGGTAGGTTCATAGTTGGATAGTAGATTAGCAATCATTTTCTCATCAATTGGCTAAGGTAGTAAATTATGGTAGTAAACTAAATCAGTGTTTGCAATATAATATTTGGGTTGCCCTTTGATATTCATACCATGTGGTGTGAGGCACTAAGCTGGCATTCAAACCTGGGATTTCTCATCAGTGTAGTTAAAAAATAAATAAAAATTCAAGCACTCAAAGCAAGTAATCAAATACAAGTGTAATAGTCAGCGAACTTGCTTGAAAAAAATGCAATTTTATAACATATCTACAAATAAGATAAAATTACATAAACCTATCCCCTCCTCCCTTCTGTTCAATGATCCAGTGATAGCCTAGTAATCTCTTATTTACACATAACCAGCACATACCAACTCAATACTGAACAGGGGCTTAAAGTCTGCTGGAACACATAACCTCATCATTACAGTTAGAGTACAAAAATAACAACTTCCCTTATGCATCCTTGTGTGGTATAGCAAAACATTCCTTTGATTGGTCCCTTTTGATTTGTCAACAGAAGGACACGGAGGATGAAGTTCGAGAGATCATCAGGAACAATCTGCATTTGCAAGGGAAGGTAGGAATACTTAAATTTAATGATTTAACAATGCCAAAGTACAGTTGTGAGAAAACATTTGTGAACCCTTTTGAATTACCTGCATTATTTTTAAATCTCAATTAATTTCCCCATGTGTATAATAAAAGTCTAATCTCATGCCTTTGGTTGGGACAGTCTGAATAGGAACAGCTCCACCATGTCGATCTCAATCCATGTAATACCTGCATAATATTACATAGTCTGAATAAAACCCTGAGTGTTGAGAAAACTGGTTGGAGAGTAACAAAAAATGCATTAAAATGCATCAAAGTAAACCTATTGGCTCTGGGGATATAGGGTATTTCATGGTGTGTGTTTAAAGGTGGGTCGAACAATAAACATGTCGTCCTATTTAGGCATGTTGGCCCTCTTTGTCAACCTGAGGCCCTGGCCCTGATAAGGTCACATGAGCCTGTGAAAGTGGGCTGGTCTGAGCCATGAAACTCCCACACTGAAAATGAGTCCACTCCGGCCCTGCTCATCAGCACTGCCACCAACATTTTGCCATCATATGGCAATGTGATGGGTGGGAGACACCACTGTGCCTTCTGGAGGGCAAATTGTTGACGTCACTTAGAGGTGGTTCCACACTTTACCCACACAACAATACAAACCAATCACAACTCCCAACAACAAGTGAAAACTCATTTTTAAAGTCATTTTTACCTGATTCATCTGTACTACATTAGCCTTCCTATTTACTGACCCCTCGCAGACTGGATGACCTCTCCCCGATTTCTTGAACCTATTAAAGTGTCAAAGCTGGCTTTCCTACTGTACCCTTTTAACATGAAAAATTTATCTGGAAAACCACTTTGATGCTTAGTTGTTTCCATTGTATGAAGTCCAACTGTAGCCCAATAGTATACAGCCATGTTACGATCAGTTTCAAATTGAGTATTTTTTTTTGGAGTATTTAATGCCGCAAAGACAGCACCATTTCCTTCCACTCCTATCTGTTGATCAGCATGTTACGTCCTCCTCACCCTCCTCTTTCATTTGTTTTTCTCTCTATCCATGTCATCCATCCAACCATCTGTGTTCATCTATCCCGCATGTCTGCATGTCCATTTCCACTCCTCTGCTTACCGTCTGCACCATCAGTACAGAGTCGTCCACTTCAAAAAACTGGTCAAGAAGCTCATCATCGTTATGAAGTGGCTGAAATCCCGCCAAACCAAATTCTCTTGCCCAGAAATTCCTGGTGGCCACAAACGCCTTCCACATGTCTTCCGGAAGTGCTCAGCCACCCTGGACACAATTCAGCCACACCGGGCTAATCCACGGGCCCCCCTTGCTGCTTTAAAGAAATCCTCCTCTATTGACTGTCACTATGTGAAACCACACATCAAAGCACTGGCTGTCAGGCCTACTGACCCACTATCCTCGTCCAAGCTGAGCCAGCTGACAGGGCATGGCTTTGGGCATGTTCAAGGACACGGACTTCCACATGGGCATGGGCATGGACCTAGCCTATTTGGGGCTAACACTGCATTGGTGTGTATTGAGCCACTGTGGATTGGGTAAAACAATCAAACGTGGTTCACAGCTTAGAACTGGTGTAGTTTTTAGATACGTCGGTAACTCTTTTGAAGTGGTGGCCATAAGGTATTATAAGCACATTGTGAGTGTGGGATAATTATTATAATCAGAGCATGATATAATCAACACATGTTTGGGGTTGAAGACTTTGTGGGGCAACTGTATAGATAATGTCAATATTCAATTTAATTTTCTAATGTTTGTCTGATTATATTGTAAGAAAAGTTTGTCTAGGCTTCTAATGGTCTTGGAATGGAATAACATATTTTTTTCATAATATAGGTGTAGAGACAGCTTCTTTTCACCCCTGGAAAACTTATATAGGATTTGAATATATGTTCTGTGTGCGTGCATGCGTGTGTGTGTGTGTGTGTGTCTTCCATAGTTGGAGGACCCAGCTATCCGGTGGCAGATGGCGCTGTATAGGGACCTCCCTAACCGTAGTGAGGACACCTCTGACCCAGAGAAGACTGTGGAGAGAGTCCTGGACATCGCTCACGTCCTCTTCCATCTAGACCAGGTGTGTGTGTGTGTGTGTGTGTCCATGTATGCTTGTGTGTGTATTCAGTGTATTAATCTGTTGTATGTATGTTTGTGTTTTAAAAAAAAAAACGAGTCAACTTCCATGGTCATTAATCTGTTGATGTACTCAAGACATTAGGACTAAATCCATTGAATACATTTTAAAACGCACAGTTGTCAATCAGGGAATACATTTTTCTTAATTCCTGGAAACTTGATTTTATGTAGGTGAAAGTTATTCCTCCATTAACAATGTCCTGCTGCTCTACACTCTTGCCAAGTAGAACCATTATAGGTTCTTCGGCTTGTCCCCATAGAGGAACCCTTTTTAGTTCCAAGTCGAACCCTTTATAAAGGTTTTACCTAGGACCCTTTCAGAGGGTTCTACCAAGAACCCTGCATGCAGGGTTACACCTATAACACAGGGGGTTAAATAAGGAACCCTTCGTGGTGTCAGCTAGAACCCTACCAGGGGGTTATAGAGAGAACCCGTTATGGTTTCACCTAGATCCCACCCTGAAAAAACATATATGGTTTTTGCTAGAACCCTCCCAAGGTGTATACAAAAACCTTTTATGGTGTCCCCTAGAACAGTGGTTCTCCATCCTGGTCCTCTGGGCCTAGAGTACCACTGGTTTTCTATCCTACCAGGTAGTTAATAGCATTCACCTGGTGTCCCACGTGTAACTCAGTCCCTGATTAGATGGCTGCAATGAAAACCAGCAGGGCTCTGGGTGCCGAGGACCAGTATTGAGAACCACTACCCTAGAACCCTGAGGGTTCTATAAAAAAAACAAAAAACATTGTGGTTTCACCTAGAACAGTGAGGGTTCTACAATTTTCTTAAGATAATGCAGATGTTATAACTGCAATTAACAAATTCATTAATTTCAATATACATGAACATTAATGAACATGATGGTGAGACTCTCTGAAGATGACCCAACAGGACAAGAAAGCTTGTTTACATCTTGCAAAAACAGCTCACAGGGGAAACATGAGCAGGGTGGAGACCAGGAACATCAGGGTGTCCTCAGGGAGGGGGCTATGATCTCTGTCAATGGTGTCATTACAGAGAGGGAGAGAAGAAAAGATGATTAGTGACAGCAATCCAAGGTCACTCATCTAAAAACAAAGTAATGATCCAAATAGTGAGTGGAATAGCCAGACACCACTGCAATTGTTGGCCGTTTTTGCTTCCCGAGTCACTATTCAACTTGCACGTACAGTTGGCCTGCTGACTTGGTTGACAGAAAGAATGGTGTTTCCTTTTCAGATCCTTTCTCTGCAAAATTTGAATGCATTTGCTGCACCATTGTGCACCATTTGTTCTTTAGTGACTCATGTAAAGCATCCTATAACAAAGAGAGGAACAGCAAACTGAGATGATCACAAACCTGTTGAACATCTCTGACACTTCGACAATTACCAGAGAAGGAATCTACACAGTCCGTGAAGCCTTCCTTTTCTAGCCATTGACAGACTTGTGTTTTGTCCCACTCTGTATAGTTCATCTTAAAAGAAACAAAGAAACTTCATTAAAACCCTTCCACTAGACTGAACATGGAATGTTAAGTGAGACTGAACTCACATTCTCTGTTTGAATTTTCAAAGATCTTCTGGTTGTGTTACTCAAACAGAACTCAAACAAACAGTTGGTAGCATAATTAGGCTCCGAATTTGGTTGTCACACCCAGTTCCTGGAAGAAAATGACAGGACCTAATTCCACATTGTTCATTCCTTCCTCATCTCCCTCACAGAATGCATTTGCGGTTAGCTCAACCAGTGAGACTGTGTCCTGAAAACCTTGAGGCAACTCTCAAGGAATCTAACGCATGTCGTTTCTCGATTGGTATTCTCACTCTCCCACCCTACATTCCTATCCAAAAAAGCAGAACTGTAATTAGAATTGTTAGAAGTATTATTTATTGTCATCCAGCATGAAACATCCCACTATACTGAGTCTTTGTTCTCCTCTAGAATCCTTTTGGATCGGGCCGCATTTATAAATGTGGGTTTGTTCTTGTGATTGCAATAGGGCTATAAAAATAACTTGTCGAAATAAGGAAACTCTCCAGTGGCTCACGGTGTAGAGCGGATGTGTATGAATCACAAGATTCCTGGTTTGATTAGTTCCTCGAGAAAAGATGTTTGTTTTCTACTTGACTGTAGAGAACAAGGAACAGGGTAGGGATACTGTAAGGCAAAATCTGCAATACCTTAATGACAATATGAACGCAGCATTCTTAAAGGCTCTTCCACTCTGCAGATGGTGTTTTAGGTTTATTTACAGAATAGTGATTTTCTCATGTTATCCCCTACCTATGCTACATTTAAATCACCAAATATGCAGCTAACTTTCTAGTGAGCTGCCGTAGCTCAGTTTATTAAGACATGACTCTGTGGACATTTAATGTCAGGGCTCAAATCTGATTGAATCATAAAACATATACATAACATAAAACTAGTTTCAATTGCATCCGAGATAGCTGTCATTAAAATAGGTGCTATTCATTTGTATTTAATTAACTACAGTTATTTAATGAAAGGGTTGTTGATATACTAATTTGTCTGCCCTGGAAGCTTGCCAGGAGAAAAGGGTTTCTTATGCCCCTTTTCCATTAGCGCGGGTGGGCTCGCTTTAAGTGGGCTCACCCACACCGTCCCATGTCTGTTGGTTTTCCATACAAACTTGCACCAGGGGTCGATGCAGGTGGACCCAAGATACTCTGGCCCTGCTCTGTAGCAGGACCAAAGCGTGACGCGCCCTCCCCTTCCCCCATCCGAACTGTAGTGACTTCAGGGTTACCTATGAACACGAGCAATAGGGATTCAGAATCAGAATCAGAATGGGGGTTTATTGCCTAGTAAGTTTACACATACAAGGAATTTGCCTTGATCTGATGGTGCAACATTTAACAGAAGAAAAACAAGTCAAAAATATAAGAAGGAATGAGTCAAAAATCTAAAATCTAAAAAAACAATTCACATAATAAATTATAAAAAAAGACAAAACATATAACAAGACAAGAGATGTGTGCAATAAGGTGCAAGTGGGAAATATGTGCAAGTTGCCTATTCTGCCAATACATTGAAAAATGAGTGCTGCTGTGCAGTTTTGGGATAGTAAATGGCTGTAGGTTCAGGTTATATTACCCTTTGATACATACTTGTTTCTCCGTTT
This sequence comes from Monocentris japonica, assembly GCA_900323365.1. Lineage (NCBI taxonomy): Eukaryota > Metazoa > Chordata > Actinopteri > Trachichthyiformes > Monocentridae > Monocentris > Monocentris japonica. The sequence goes on along the minus strand of OOFE01035447.1, from coordinate 3,443 downwards.
TAGTCTTCCATCCACACTACACCAGCAGTTTCGACCCCTGAAAAGCTTTATGAAAGCGCTTGACACGAAAATGGCGTTTTCAAATTTAAATGGCTTAGTGTAGACTGCACGTTCTGCTATGCAGTGACTGAATGGAGAGAGAGGAAAAAAACTTCCCCTTTCCCCACTAATGCACGAAAGCCACGCATTCACCCACCCATGCTGCCCAAAGTAATGGAAATGCAATTTGGACTGCATTCTGAACACGGGTACATAAGGGTTGGGTTTTAACCGTACCCACGCCAATCGAAAAGGGACATTAGAGGCAAATGGTGAAAGGTAGAACTCCATCTCTCTGTGGAGAACCCTTTTGGAACCCTCTTTTCTGAGAGTGTATGTTAGAAGGGCATCTAAAGTAGAGGCATTGGAGGTTAAGGACTTGAATACTTTGCAGGGACAGCACTACTGCTTCACATCATAAAAGTTTTTTCTGGCTCGGAAATCATACAGGATGTACAGAGCAATGGTCTCACACCATGTGCCATGAAGAGTTTGCAGCTTTTCATTCCAACCAATCACTACACCAACTGTTCTAACTAATTAACACACTTCAAGGTCATCTCCATAAAGAGGAGAACTAAGCATTGAAATCAGCTGTTTTAGTCTTTGGTTGGAACAAAAACCTGCTGACTCTTGGCCCTCCCTGGCACATGGTTTAAGACCACTGGTTTTGCAGTTGTGTCACAAATGTATACGTCACTATAAAGTCCTCACCACCACCTCTACCTATCAACCATGTCTGGTATCATCATGGAGATAGAAAACCCCTAGCAACCACCTAGAAACATCTTAGTAACCACCTAGTTCCTTTTCTAGTTTGAATGCACTTATTGTAAGTCGCTTTGGATAAAAGTGTCTGCTAAATGCCTGTAATGTGATGTAATGTTTTTCTTGTGACTCTCTATTTTAGAAGGACTTCTAGGCAGAGTTGCTACAATGTCATATGCTCTCCATGGTATATTATTTGTCTCACAATGGACTGATGGTGCTTCACATCCTGAGGTCCTCTGGGGTCTCCTTGGATTGCAGCATAGTATTTTTCTTTCACCTGCATGGGTAACACCAAACTGACCAGGTTTCTCACCTGTATTTGACCTTTGAACTTCATACCCAATTATTAACCACTTGATTCTACCTATTCTTACCTATTTGATTTAACTAATGCAAGAGGAGGTTCACTTATTTTTCCACCTGCAGTATTTTCTACATGTATTACATGCACAATTTCTTCTAAAAGCATATGAAATTGATTCTTCATTTCAGTTCAGAAAAAGCTAATTTTGATGAAATAATGATTCCACAGTAAAAACTCACGCAGACTTTCAAGCATGACTGTATGTTGACTAGTGTGTAGATCAGATGTGGAAGCAAGATAGTGATAGTTAGCTGACCAGATACTATGATTGGCTAACTAACAAGCGGACATCTAAACACAAAATTGAACAGATTCATCAGTGACGAATTGATCAGTTTCCAGTCTAAAACAGCACAGAAATTAACCCTTTCTTTTGAATTCTGGTGAGACGGCCAAATCCTAAATTTGGAAATGCAATCAGCTGTTCACAGCCGAGCTAAGAGCTGAGCACCTCCAGTATGGCCACCAGAGGGTGTTACATCAACTGAAAGCCCTATATACTGAGTTGTGTGATTTGTGTTTTCAGGTTGAGCATCCTCAGCGCAGTAAGAAGGCTGTCTGGCACAAACTGCTGTCCAAACAGAGGAAGAGAGCAGTGGTAGCCTGCTTCAGGATGGCACCGCTATATAACCTGCCCAGGTATATGAAGTTACACACCAACAAACACATACATACACACACACATACACACTTTGTTAGTATATCTTGTGTGTAAAAAAAAAAAAAAAGATTCTGATTTTCCACCGATATCTCCTCCCAACCAGGCACCGGGCTGTCAACTTGTTTCTGCAGGGCTATGAGAAGTCCTGGATCGAGGCAGAGGAACATTACTTTGAAGATAAGCTCATAGAGGATCTGGCTGTAAGTTTAAATATACACTGAGGGTACAGAAGTTTAGGAAGCAGTAATAGCAATAATTAGCCATAATTATCATCATTGCCACTACCATAGAAAAAAAATGATCTATGTATAGGATTGTTTTTTTTTGTTTTTGTTTTTTGTGAGAGTTTGAACATTGCATGTTTGTGAAAGTGTGTTTCCATATGTATGTCTGCCTATAAAGAGTGTACACTCACCAGAAACTTTATTAGGTACTCCTGCTCGTTAACTCAAATAGCCTGCTCCACCAAACACCAAATCATGAAGCTGCAACTCAATATATAAAGCATGCAGACATGGTGAAGTGGTTTAGTTTTTTTGTTCGACCAAACATTAGATTGGCAAGATGCTTGATCTAAATGACTTTGACTGTGGTATGATTGTTGGTGCCAGATGAGGTGGCTCCTGGGTAAATACCAGGAGGGCAGCTCCTGGTTTACAGAGAATGGTGCGATAAACAAAAAACACCCAGTGAGCAGCAGTTCTGTGGCCAAAAACACCTTGTTAATGAGAGAGGTCAGAGGAGAATGGGCAGAGAAGAGAATGGACTTGTTCAAGCTAACTGAAAGGCCACAAATACTCAAGTAACAGCTCTTTACAACAGTGGTATGCAGAAGTCCACCATGTTGAATCCATGCCACCAAGAATTAAATTATAGCCAGGTGGTGATGTTGCTGTCCTGGTAGAGTTGACCGTCTATATACAGTTTATATACAGTCAGTGCAACTTTCCTCCCTTCTCATGATATTGTTTCGGAGTAGCTTCTTTCTTCTATCCTGAATCTCCCGTGGATCATTCATGCCATAAGTAGTTACTTTCAGGTTCTTTTCCTCTGCTTTTCATGATAATTTTGTCTTTTGCTTGTGAATCTCCCACCTGGACTACTGCAACTCCTTCCTTGCTGGTGCCCCGGCTCTGCAAGCAGACCTCTGGAGCTTGTTCAGAAAGCTGCAGCTTGTCTGGTGTTCAACCAACCACAAGTTCTCCCACACAACTACCCTTCTCCGTTCTCTACACTGGCTCCCTGTAGCAGCTCGTATCCAGTTCAAGACCCTGGTGCTAGCCTATAGGGCAGTGAAAGGAACAGCTCCTTCTTACCTCCAGGCTATGGTCAAGCCTTACACCCCCGCCCGACCACTTCGCTCTGCTGCTTCGAGGCGACTGGTTACCCCGTCGCTCAGAGGCCCCTGCAGCCGATCTACACGGTCACGGCTTTTCTCTGTTCTGGCCCCAAAGTGGTGGAATGAACTCCACACTGATGTCAGGATAGCAGAGTCGCTGCCCATCTTTCGCCGCAGGCTGAAAACCCACCTCTTCCTCTTAGCACTTGCTTATTTGCTTCACTTACTTGTCTTAGCATTAGCTTATATGCTTATATGCTTCACTTATT
>OOFE01035446.1:18088-30836 GCA_900323365.1 Monocentris japonica | reverse complement strand
TCTAATTTGAGTTGACCTTCTGCACAACTGTTTTGTAAAGTTCTGTATGAACTTGGGTCCACTCACAAATAAATACTACATGGCTATTACTGTAGCCATGACATGGCTATTACATGGCTATTACTGTAGCCATGACATGGCTATTACATGGCTATTACTGTAGCCATGACCAACACTCCTAATAAGACATGTATGCGATAATTAGAAGAAAGAGTTGCATGCCATACATGTTACATTAGTTCAGCATTTCTCTCACGCTGTATTTCTTCTTTTCAGCACTTAAAAAGTGAGATGATTTTTCACAGTATTTGAAGTGAACAGCCTAACCACCACAAGCAAAGAACTTTGTGAGAACAGGGTCCAGAATGAGCAAACATCTTCTGTCGTGAAGTTCAATACCATTCATTGACTTGTGTTATATTTTTACCTTTAAAGCTCATGTGTCATGTTTAAAGGATGATCATAGACTACCTGCTTTGCTTGTCTCACCTTTGGATGTTGCCATAGCTCCAGTTGTGTTGTGTTCCTAACAGACCGGTTTCTATGGCACCTTGCATTTTGTTGGCCTGGACACGGTGCTGTGACTCAGGGTCATGGGTAGACATCACACTCTCTTGCCAGAGTTTTACTGTGAGATGATAGATTCTATATGCAAACATAGACATTGGGTTTGGGGAAATGAAAGAAAATCCATCCGGTGTACGGTGTGACTGCAAAGCAAATGGAGATGGAAACAACTACTGTATCAATCACAGCATTCGCAACACATAATGTTAACAATTGATGGTGAGTTTGCCATCATTACAAATGTACTGTAAACAATCCCTGTCAATGATATCATGCAGTGTTTGTGATTTGCCCTGTTTGTTACTGATTTATTTTCCATGCAGTATGCTCCATGTTTGAGTTCATCAAACATATAGCCAGAGGTCACCTTTCCTCTCACTCATTAAATCGGCGCTAGAGAATGAATTTTTCTCAGCTGTGGCTTCTGCTGCATTTTTTCGCTTTAATGTTGCAAAGCTCGCCATGACCTCTTCATGGGAATGTAACCTGCATTCTCCTGAACACCTTTTATCTGCCTGTTAAAGGGATACGCTCCACTACTGCTTTTTGTTTTGCTATTTGCACACACAGCACTTAAATGATGTTCCCAGTTTCTCAGGATGAATAGAACCATCACCCATCTTTCTTGAATAAGTCATTCAGACAAAAACTGATCTTGGTAGGGCACCATCATGACTATGAGATACTGCAGTGAATACAATTTAGCTATGACTGAAGTAACTTGATGCAGGCATTTCTCTTTTTCAATACCACCAAAATAACATCTCAATATCCTTTATCATCAGCTGTCTGTTTCTGCATTTTCTGCTTTTTACCTGCATGCCAAAAGTCTTGTGATGGTCAGAAAGCATGAATTTTATCTGAAAATCAACAGCCACGAAAAAAAGGCGAGAACGTGCTTCTGAACCAAACCAAATGCGCTAAGCTGAATCGCTGCACATCTCTTGATCGAGTTGTTGTGTTTAATTTTTTTGTGCTTTGCTTAAAAGTCTGTTGTTTGGGTAAACTATGTTTGGTATGGTTATGCTGGGTTGATCTGTGCTGGATATTTGTGAAAGGCTTCCAAGCTTACTGTTTGCCTCAGGGCTTTCTTAATGTATAGTAAGAGTCATTCAGTACACAAGCTGTCACACAGACAGGAGCTTCAGGCTCTTTCAAAACTCACTCCAGTCACTCAAACCCTTGACAGTTTCTGTTCTCTTTTAGCATTAATCATTTCCTGCCTTCAAGGTGTTAAATTGTTGAGACTGTAGCTGTATTTGTATCTGGCATTTTTGCTTCGTTAGGCGTGCCCTTAAGACATTTACACTGAATGAATGGCTTCTGGCTATGATCATCAACTTAATTTTAATGCAAACACCAGCTTGAACCTACATTGCACTGCACATATTAATGTGGTATGTTATTTACAATTTTCATTTTGATTAGTGACTCATTAGAATCACTCCTCTCCCCAGCAGCTGTCTCTGTTGGCATAACTAGTGCTTATCTTGAGAGTGATATTGTCTTGAATCAAATCAAACCTCTCAAAGCAAAAGCAAAGACAGTCAGTCACGCAGACTATATGTTACTATATAGTAACTCATGACTGAGACATCCACAATGACTACATCTGCATGCTTTATGAGCCTCAAGGTCAGTAATACTACACTGAGAGATGATTTCCTGTCTTGATTGTCAGCGCTGCATGAGAATGTCATGACCTTTAGCATGGTAGTTCATTATCAGGGCTCTGTGGTGTCTCTGTTGCCCAGGCTATGCTCCAGTGACAGGGATGTGCCACCCACTGAGGAGCTGCACCCTGAACCATGAAGATGGCTTCTCCTCCGCCTTTGTAGTTGCTCATGAAACTGGCCATGTGTGAGTAACTGGATGATGATGAGAGGGCTAGCATAGTTATAACAGTTGTAACAATGGGAAGTTGGGAGCAGAATATTGTTTCCAGGAGGTGATTATCTGAGTGTCATTTTAGAGGTCAAGTCGTTTACTGCTTAAATTTCATCTCTCATTTTAGGACTGTTGTAGCTTGAGGTATTTTCATAAAACTTTGAATCTTAAGGTTGAATCTTAAACTGTACATTAGGGAGTTTTCAGTGGCTCAGGTAGTACTCACCATGAGTAGCTCAACAGCACCGCCTGTGGTTGAACTTTATGATAAGAGCATTATGTAACATGGGCAATGGAACTTATGTTTCCTATTTTCCTGTATGTATGAATTTAGATTCATGTAAGTCATCTTCCCTCTCTTGTTGCATCCATTATCTGTCCATATGAGTAAATTATAATCTTTATAAAAAATTATAATTATAACATTTTTTGGTCATAATTTTATGGGCATGTCATCAGGTTAGGAATGGAGCATGATGGCCAAGGAAATCGATGTGCTGATGAGACCAGTATGGGCAGTATCATGGCACCACTGGTCCAAGCAGCTTTCCACCGCTATCATTGGTCACGTTGCAGCAAGCAGGAGCTCAATCGATACATCCAGTATGTGCTTTTTCACTCATACCAAGATTTCTCATTTTCTCTGATTTTCTTTCAAGTGTAAGGCTGTTTTTTTTCCTATGCTATTTTTGTTCACTAGTGATGCCTCTATCTCTCATATATTTTCACCAGCTCTTATGACTGCCTTCTGGATGATCCTTTTGAACACAAGTGGCCCAAGCTTCCCGAACTCCCCGGAATCAATTACTCAATGGATGAGCAGTGTCGCTTTGATTTTGGTGTGGGTTACAAAATGTGCACCGCTGTAAGTCTGGAACACCTGTGTAATCCTGAAAATATTGATGTTTGAATCAATTTTTGAAATCCTCATTGGATGTCATGAAGTTGTAATCATCCACAAAGATTATGGTCAGAGAGAGGGGCAGTTTACATGAAGACTTTCTACACCGTACTTCTGTGTTATGATGCTACAGCTACAGCTGATAGTTGCGAGTTCTGTACAAAAAAAGATAGGCAGTATGGGAGAATCAAGTACTGTACAGTCGATGAATATGAAGGAATGAATATGCCTTGTGGAAATATCAAATTTTCAAACTCAAGTGAGATGGGCATAGTCTGATTGCCATGTAGAGTAAATTCAGCAAATGATGGGTTTTCTTCTAGCATGTTATTTCTGCAGCAAGTAATATGGTATGCTGTTTTTCTTGTTTGTTTTACTTGTTTATACCTGCAAAACAAATACCAAGGCCTAAAATGTATGTTTCCTTGTTTAGTTTCGAACCTATGATCCTTGCAAGCAGTTGTGGTGCAGCCACCCTGACAACCAGTATTTCTGTAAAACCAAAAAAGGTCCTCCAGTGGACGGAACAGAGTGTGCACCAGGAAAGGTGGGAAATGTCTCTGAATGGATTTTCAATCATAAAATACTTTTGTATAATAGTGGTACATTATGCTAAAATTGTTCACCAAATTGGTTTCAATATGTTAAAGTTTCTTTAGTCTGATTGTCTGGTCCACTTAAAAGAGCCCTAATAGCTTTGCCGCAGGTGTATGTAAGAACTAAGTTATTAACTTAAGTGCTTTTTACAAATAATAGTGGTACGTCATCCTGCTGTGAATGGAATTAATTGTTCTCTGTCTGCTCTATCTATCCCTCTTTTCTCTTTTCTCCTCTCCACATTTTAGTGGTGCTTCAAGGGCCATTGTATCTGGAGATCCAGCCAGCAGCCTCAGGGCCACGATGGGAGTTGGGGTTCTTGGTCGAAGTTCAGCTCTTGTTCCAGGACCTGTGGAGGTGGTGTTCGCTCCCGCAGCAGACAATGCAATAACCCTGTGTGAGTACTGTGGCAAGGAGGAAACAGGGTCAGGGCGACAAAGAGAACACGCTGGCACAAAATAGGTTACAAATTCATTGATCACATCCACCTTACGATAGATGATGATGTAAAGGCGAGAATACAGGGTGATTTTTTTATCCAGTCCCACTTTGTTTCAGGTTGTTTAAACAGAAACTTGTTGGCTGCTTTAAGTCATATGAATGTCTTTCTGGTATTTTCATTCTTCAAGAAACTGTTTTATTTTAGCATATGAAGCCAGCATTGACAATGTCAACAGTTACATTTTTCAAACCTATGGCTGATAAAACGTCCAGGGTGAAAGCCTCCTTATGGAGATCTCCTATTGGGAATCTTCCATCTAGTCCCACACATGAGGACAGATGATCTGATAGAGCGTAATGCATAGGAGCTGTAAAAGGTTATGGAGTTGTTTTTTTCCCTGACATTGTTATTCAAATATTGTGGACATGCATGGTACTAAACTGTTGTTCAAAGCCCTTGAGATTGTGACTGCTTGAATACATCACGTGCCATTGTCAGTGGTTTTATGACTTTGTTTGCCTGTTTATGATCCATCAGGCCTGCCTATGGCGGTCGCGATTGCCCCGGCTCTGCTTTTGATTACCAGATGTGCAACACAGAGGAGTGTGCTGGACCTTATGAGGACTTCCGTGCTCAGCAGTGCATCCAGAGGAGCAACAAATACCACAAAAACATCAAGCACACCTGGCTACCGTACGAGCACCCAGATGGTAAGTCTGTAAAAAGCGAACCAAAGTTGGCTCCGCTTTCAAACGTGAGGTTTAAAGCTTCATGTGAGGCAGGAAATGGAAGGATGACATTTGCAGAGAGCAGAAGCAACTGCTTGCACACACAGAGGTGGGTGATATCCCTCCCCAGTGTACTGCTGATGTCTATATCAGGCATCCAAGAGACAGTTTACCTGAACTGAGGCCTGTGTGTGTGTGTGTGTGTGTGTGTGTGTGTGTGTTTCTATGTATGTGTGTGTGTGTTTCAGAGGCCCACAAGTGTGAGCTGAGCTGTCAGTCCAAGGAGACGGAAGAGGTGGTGTTCATGAACCAGGTGATGCATGATGGGACGCGCTGCAGCTACACAGACCCCTTCAGTGTGTGCGCCCGAGGGGAATGTCTGGTATGTCTCTATTACTATTATGTGCACTCCCAAACATACACACACAAACACACATAGATGGATGCGTTTGAATTCTTGTGGGTATGCTGGTGGCTTGCCATATAATGGGTGTGAATCTGCCACACAGTACATATCATTACCAAGACCATTTTCAAAATTTGTATATGATACCGACACTATGAATCTAACCTAATTTCCACGTCTGTATGTTTGGTAAATGCATTCTTCCAGTGCAGTCCATTGGCTGTTTGTTAATTTAAATGAGCAATTAAAGGTACAATTGCTGATATTGGAGACAGATAAGTTGAAACTGGCAACTGACCATCTAAGAAGTACAGATGCTATACAGTGCCATGGCGCCTAGCTACAGTTGTTGATGTAGCTTAAGTTCCTACAGTCCATGAATGATCAGGATAACCACATCATTCACTCAATGTACTGTCAAGAAGAATAGATCAGGTTAGCTGTCTTTCAGTACCATAATATTGTTGAGTTGTTCCTCATTATTCACCATCTATAGAAGTTCACGGCAGGGTTGTTCTTTGAGCCCTCTGCTGTTCGCCTTGTCATTCAGACCATTGGCTCAGACAGTGCGACAAGCACCCAACATCCACCCAATTTCGAATCATAACACTCAACTTTCCATATCTTTATACGCTGATGATGTACTGCTGTTTGTTGAGGATGTGTCCAATTCGGTTCCACCTTAATTATCTGTATTTGAGCAGTTTGGTGGATTGTCAGGCTATAAGATTAACTGGCAGAAGTCAGCACTTTTCCCATTGAATGATGCTGTAAGAGCTGCTAAATTACCCCTCAAATTACCAGTGGTGCAAAATTTCACGTATCTAGGTGTATGACTCTCCCTAATTTCGAAAATACCCTCAACAAAGTCACTTCTTATTTAGATTGATGGATGAGTTTGCCAAACTCATTGCAGGCGCAAATATCAATTATAAAGATAAATATGTTGCCTAGAGTGAATTTTGTGAGTTCAGTATTGCCACTGGCTCCCCCAACGGGAGCCCTAGCCGTCATATAACTTCATCTAATTAAATACATATGTCAAATAAATCTAAAAACAATACTGCACATCTCTGCACATATACTCACATACACACACAGTTATGATTTAAAAATATTTTGTCTAGATATTCGCCTTGGACATAAAGTGGAAATGTTATGGCTGCTCAGTGTTATGGCTGCATTCCTATTATGTCTGGCGGTGTTTTCAGTAGAAATAGAAAGAAACCAGGCACATGGGGCAGATCAAGGACAAAATGATAGAGAAAAATAAAGTTTACACACTACATTCCTCCCTTTTTGTAAATTGTATTATTGTATTATTGTATTTGTATTATTATTAAATGTGTTTTCAGTATGAATCATCTCAAACCAGGCTCCATACCAGAAGTGTGGTGTGTTTTCCAATGGCATCATTTCCCACAGAGTAACCCTTGGCTGACTGACTGACATTGTCATTCACCTTCACAGCATGTAGGCTGCGACAAGGAGGTAGGCTCATACAAACAAGAAGACAAGTGTGGAGTTTGCGGGGGCGACAACTCCCACTGTCGCACAGTCAAGCTGACTCTCACCAAGACGCCCAAAAAAACAGGTAATAATCAACTGTCTGGAGAGACTACTGCTGACAGCTAACACAACTGAAATGGGCAGCTCACTTCAACAGAGTCATCATGTGAGATGGCTTTGATCATTGAACTCTCTGACTCTTGCTGGACTCAGAAATAGTTGGCTGCCACTGAACTATTATTATGCAGCCAATGTACCTTTAAGTACCCACTGTTTCAGGCTCTAACCACCCATGTTCTGCTGTGTCTTGCTAGGCATGCTGAAAATGTTTGACATCCCAGTAGGTGCCCGCCATATTGTTATCGAAGAGAATGAGACATCTCCTCACATAATTGGTGAGTGTGTCTTACAATCTGGACTAATTATACACACATATAGGATGACCACCTCTTACACCCCTTTAAGATGTCGCCTGGAGGTTTCTGGTGTGTGTGTGCGTGTGTGTGTGTGTGTGTGTGTGTAATATGCATGCCTGCATATGTGTGCACATATGTTATATGAAATAAGGCAATAGACTCACCAGGAAAGGCAGGAGTGATCAAACAGATGATCAAAAGGAACATTAGAGACTAACAGCAGACATTGCTAGAATGGCCCACCTGAAAGCTCAGCACAGTATTTTTTGTAAAAGTAACTTATCTTCCCTCAACTAAAAGATATCTTCACCGGGAGAATTTACTCAAGGATAACTTATTCCCCAGAGGAGATGAAATCTGTATTTCATGCTCCTCAATGGTACATTGTTGTTATCAATGCAGTCATAACACTGGTGGTGAGTCACGTCAGTGGTGATATGGTGGGAATATAAACACGTATCCTGACTTCAGCTATACTGTGAAAGTGCTGGATTTCAATTTGTGCTGGATTAGCGCTGGAGTTTTCTGAGTGTGGCTGAATTGATGAAGGTTTCACCTGCAAAAGGCATTAGTAGACCATGGCTATGTGTCAGGTGTAATAATACTGGAGATCTAAAGCTCCTTCAGGTATGAGAGAGAGAAAGAGGGAGAGGAGAGTGACACCCCTATCTCTGAGCATACAATAGCTCTCTGTTTGACTGACGAGGGTGAATCAGGATCACTGTGGCATTTAGCCAAAGCTTCCTCTCATTTTTTCTCTTCTCTGCTTGTCTCCTTCCCTCTCTGGCTTCTATTAGCTCATAGGAAGAAGAGATGACATAGAACTTGGAGCATTACTGTTGGCTTACCACAATGCCAAACAACATCTCAAAATACATACTGACACTTTCCCAGCTAGGAGGAGAGCCTCAGGGTTGTTTAGGGGTTGAAACTGTATTTCTGTTAAGTTTCACTGAGATTTCACCTCCACTTGCTTTGAATGAAATAAATGTGTGATAGTTGAAAACTACTTGCTACTTGATGTACACTTTGCCCATGCATGCATAAAAAACATGCTTTGCTTCTTTTCTTTGTGATTGACAGCTGTTAAGAATCAGGTTACTGGAAACTTTATATTGAATGCAAAAAGTGAAGATGCTAAGTCAAAGACCTTCATCGAGAATGGTTTAGAGTGGGAGTATTCCATTGGTGGTGAAAAAGAGAGCCTGAAAACAATTGGTCCCCTTCATGAAGGTATTTTAGTGCTGGTGAGTAAACATATGGTTCTACTCAAGGGGACTGGAAGTGGATCATTGCTTTTAACTTTGCTTTGTTTCACTCATCTTTTTATTATTCTATTATTTTGATTGTTTTTCCTCACTCCCTTGTGTAGGTCATTCCCCAAGAGGAGGATGCTAAGATCAGCTTGACGTATAAGTATATCATCCATGAGGACCTGTTACCAGTTATTACTAATAACAATGTACTCCTGGCTGAACTGGACACCTATGAGTGGGCACTGAAAAGCTGGTCTCAGTGCTCCAAATCTTGTGGAGGAGGTCAGTGTGTGTATGTGATAAACTGAACAAGTATTGTGTGTGGGGGGGAGGGGGCCGTCACCTACTTGGAAGACTCATTACCTACAATTTTCCCATCCCTCAGGCATACAGTACACAAAATATGGATGCAGGAGGAAGAGCGACAGCCGTTTGGTGCATCGCAACTTTTGTGAAACCAGCAAAAAACCCAAACCCATCCGGAAACGCTGCAATGTCCATGAGTGCAGCCAGCCCATGTAAGTATAATCCACATGATAGTTAATTTGTGTCTGTGTCAGTTCACTGAATGTAATAATTATACTTCTTCCATGTGTCCATTCTGGCATGATTACTTTTCTTCCTATAGATTAGATGGGATGATTACTGTAATTCACTAGTAGATAGAGATGGAAAATATTATATGAAAAGCCAGTGCTTTAGAGTTTGATCTACTGACAGGTGGGCGGTGGAAGAGTGGAGTCCCTGCAGTAAGACATGTGGGAAGCTTGGCTACCAGTCCAGGGTGGTGCAATGTATGCAGGCCCTCCACAATGGCACCAACAGGCCAGTTCACACCAAGCACTGTACTGAAGAACGTCCAGAGATAAGAAGGGCCTGTAACCAAACCACTTGTCCAGCCCAGTGGAGGACAGGGGCATGGTCTCAGGTGGGTGTGGTGGACTTGGTCACAAATACGTCAGGACTAACTTGTTGGCATATTGGTGATTTTATTTATAGTCTACATATACATATAGTCTGTGGTTGTATTGGTGTTTGGAAGTCAATATGGTGGCGTCACCAAAACATTGATGTCACTGCAAGTCATGGATTTAGAACATACATGCATACAACATACACATCATTCAGTTCCCTCTGTGTTGCATAGGAAGCCTCAAAAATCAAATCCATATAGTGGAAAGTCATCAACAATTGCAAAATACATATATACATTCATACAGAGAGTTGTGCTGCCTAAGGAGGACAACACCATCTCATGACTTATGCATATATATATATGTGTGTGTTTTTGTGGGTGTGTGTCCTGATGGCGTGGCAGTGTTCGGTGAGCTGTGGCGAGGGCATTCAGCAAAGACAGGTGGTTTGCAGGGCCAGTGACAACACCATCAGCGAGTGTGAGGGTGACAAACCGGAAACTGTCCTCATTTGCAAACTAAGTCCTTGTCCAGGTAAGATCCAAAAGAGAATGACAGGAGAGAGAGAGAAAACAGAGACAGCACAAAGTAGCGTTGTGTTTCACATGAACAACTTCGTGGGTGGGCAAGGTCTACTGCATCATTGCACAGGGCCATAACCTTCCTCTATTATTAAGTTCTCTAGTTTTAAGCAAGGTCAGACAATTGCAACAGTACATAAAAGAAGGTTCAACATCCAGCCTGGACAGCTCAGTCAGTAGAGCATGAGACTCCGAGTCTCAGGGTCGTGGGTTCAATGCCCACATTGTGTCAAGTACCTTTGTAAGTTGCATCTGCTAAGGGAATGTAATGTTTATCTGGCCTAACAGTGAACATCTGCAAACATGAACATCACTAGCCAGTACCTGCCATTTGTATCGCCCTTGGGAAAGACTTGTTTTACACCCTGACAGTATGTGTGTAAATGTAGCTATGCCTGAACACAAAACACCTAACCACTGACTGAGTTAATTTGGTTTGCCTCCATAACCTACAGCTCCCTCCAGCCAACTTTCTCCCTCTCTCCTTGTATATCTTTTGTATTTTTATATTTTTTTATGAACTTGTATTTTGTATAGTGCTGTGTGCTTCTTTCTTGCTTTGTACACCCCCTGCTGTATAACTGCAATTTTCCCTCGGGGACAATAAAGAAACATCTATCTATCTAAACTCTCCCAATTCATCTACTGGCCCTGGTTGTCCCGTGTCAAGTCCTAAACCTCCCTGCCCTTGTTGTACCTGCCCTACAATTTACCTGTGTCTAAGTGCTCTCTGTTCTTTATACTCTGTTGTCTGTCAAGTGTCAAATGTAACATTACCTTTGCACACTTGATATAGGTAGTTCAAAAATCCCTTTTCCATACAACACCACACTAGTGAGACAGCGTTAACGTATGAGCTAACCGTCCTTTCAAATTTTTCTACTTTTGATATAGGTAGCTCATTTACTGTTGCAGGCCACATTAGCCGGGGCAACAGCCCAAATTGCAGACACCACAACTTTAGCTTGCCTGGTAGCCTTGACCTCTCTGGAGTCTCAATGCATCTTAAAACCTCCTGGATCTGCTCCTCATGAGTTAACAACGCATCATACCACCTTCCCAGCTTCCTTGTCTATACAATGGATAAGCTCCTTGATTTACTTGGTTTAACTTAAATAACACTGAGCTTTATTGTTGGTTTGTAGCAACACAACTGTTTGTTTTCTTACGGTAGCAAGAGGTTGTCACAAGCTTTTCTTGGGTCTTACAGCTGTTTAAAGACATTTTGGAATATTTTTTTCATGTTTGACATATTTTGTCCACTCTTTGCTGTTGTATACTGCAGGACAGTCCTCAGTGCCTCCTCTCAGCATTGAATCAGTGGAAAATTCCACTATAAAGGACGAAGCGGTACACCAAAGGGTTCCTGAAAATCCTGTCCATAAAATCTCTTCAAGTAAGTCAACATTTGATTCTTCCTGAAATGTATGACTATGGTCTAAGGTCAAATGTGTAACATTAGTAGAGCCAATAAAGATAAGAGTTGCTCTTAGAGTATAGTGATGTCTTCTCCCCTATTACTAGATGAGCCATGTCTGGGGGATAAATCTATATTCTGTCAAATGGAAGTGCTAGCCCGTTACTGCTCCATCCCTGGATATAATAAGCTTTGTTGTGAGTCCTGCAACAAGAAAGAAGGCCTCGCCACACTTGTCCCAGACCTCCAGAAGACTGCACTGGCCACGATGGAACCTGAGACTTCCACTCAGTATTACCCCACTGCCTCACCCGGGGCTCTCCTGTCCACCACGACCCAGAGCCCACCACAAACCACTAAAGCCACTGGCAGACGGCCTCGTTCCACTGCCCAGGGGCTGACCACCTTCACCGCTGCCACACAGAACCAGGGCTCTGCTGAAGCTCCACCATCCATGGGTGCTGTCCTGCTCGAGGGTTCCACCAGCAACTCGTCCCTCACAGTTGGGAAGGCAGACTCAGACCCGGGGCCTCTTCTACCTCCTGGGCCACCACAGCCCACAGCAGACTCCAGTGGAGGTGCCTCTAAAGAGCACAGTCCGAACAGCACTTTAGGCCCAGCCGCTGTCAGGTCAAGAAGGGACGCTTTAGGATCCGAGAGGGACTCAACTCACAGAACCCTGTCCATTGAGACATGAACAGTGATTTATCCTGTGAATGTGCTGCTCAGCGATACGGTCCTGTTCATCAGCTCATCCTTGCAGCATCTGATGGACTCACACTATTGCTGCAGATTAAAAAAAAAAAAAAAGTTTCCATGCCAGTGGACTTAGACCAGTGATGGTTACCTCAGCAAAACAACAGAGCGATCTCTATGCACTTGCACTGCATTGCTCTGCCCTCTGCTTCAAATATGAAATGGAAGAAAAAAAAAGATGTTAAACAAAGGTGCTGTAAACTAAAATGACTACATGGTATGTTAAAAATGTGACGACTGCATTGCTACATTTACATTTTGATCTGTGTACAGTTGTTAGCCTATTTTTCAAGTGCATTAGAACTACTATTGAACTTGTATTGTGAACATATGAGGCATGGTCAAAATTTGTGATTTGGGATGGGGGGGGG
>OOFE01035446.1:0-18068 GCA_900323365.1 Monocentris japonica | reverse complement strand
AGTTGAAGTGGTGTCACCACTCCTGGTAGGGAGCTTTGTAACCTCTCTGTTCCCGGTGCTCTTTTTGTTGATGTGCTTCCCAAATCCAACTTACTGGTGATCCTCATCCTCACTGGTCAAGAATCATGTCTGTTTGCAAGCCAACCCCACTGTAGCATGCCCTTTGCCTTTGTGGAAGTCAGTCATATATGCTTTCAAAAAAGATTTAAGAAAAACACATTATGATATTTTTTGTAACTGATATATTTTTCAAATAATATTGTATATAGTGTAAATTTCACCAGGCTATGAAAAGAAATTAACAACCACCAATGTAATGGAAAGTATTTTGCAATTGAGAAATACAGACAATGCTGTAAGTCTACAGACTGTGGTTGGTCCATTGTCATAGGGTTCAAGTCGGTGTTACACCATTCCTGCATTGCAGTTCATAACATCATTATGTGTATTGTATAGTTCTTGTATATACGTACATGAATGAAAGCTTTAAATGTTAATATTTATTGAATTTTTAAATGGAATTTAGAAAAAAGTAAAATACATGTTTGAAAAAATTAGTGAATCTTATCTTGTTATTTCGCTCTTCTCTTCTCTATTTAACGTCCATTTACTATAATTACATTTAGCATTTATTGTTCAGCTCAACTTTTCCTACCTGTTCTATTTATAAACATAGACCCTATGTAATAACTGGCATAACATGTTACTTTGCACAGCAAACCGATTTCAGCTTGAGTGATGAGAAGCATCTATTTCACTCAGAATGTGGTATTCAAATAATTTTATATTGTGGTGGATAAGGCACACAAAACAATCATATTTCAGTATTTTTTATTTCATAAGCAGCAAATCAATTAGTAATGTGTCAACAAACACGTAATGACCACTGGCAGGACAACAGATTTTTACTGTGTTAGGGAATCCTAATGAGGTTTATGTGGCACAGTATGACATTAATTCCTATTATGAGCCAGGTTCCTTCTCTCAGGCTGGCAGCGGGGTGTTGACACTGGTCTCTGGTAGCGCAGCGTGGCATGTCCCATCAAAATGTGTCTCCTCCAAGCACTAATCTGCTCTCAGTGAAAGGGCAGTGTTTTGAGAAACAGCCAGACCGCGCCCACTGTGCCTCTCCCAGTCTTCCCCTGTGACTGATTCCAGGGTGGTGCTACGGTGCGGGTGTCAGAAAGCCTCCGTCAGCCCAGGGTAGCCCCCGCTGTCAGGCGTCTGCGTAAGTGTCTGGTGAAATCTAGCTGTGCTCGGGGCAAGGCCTGATTGACAATGGACTTTGGCAGCCAGCCCTGAAAACAACAATATTTTTGTTACTCGCCTCATATTTTTGTAAATTTTGGTGATTGTCATTCATGGTAAACAAAAAAAAGACAGTGAGTAATAGCTAGTTGTAGTCCCCTGCTACCTACAATATGTTCAAATGCGGTCCCATATAGAGCATATGCAAGTATGAAGATCTTCCAAGAATTAATTTCTATGTATTTTTGCCATGGTATTTATGACATGGTAGCCTATATTTATTGCAATAGATTGAATGTGTGCGGTAGCCCATAGCAACCTGCAGATGGTTTCTGTAGTAATATCTGTTTTGCAAACTTGATTCAGATCTATGTGTCAAGTACTGAATAACAATGTGCCTGTGGTGCCAAGTCTTCAGAAAAATAAATAGCTAAGGCATGATGTGGGACGCTGCCAATATAAAAGACAACACTGACAATTTATAAACCTTTAGAAAAAGTGAGGTGACTGTTGTCTCATCAAATCCACTGCATAATATATGCTGATCCATAGTTTAGCTAAAGTGAGTGATATGCATTTATTGTGCTTTTTTTCTCAATTTGGAAAATAGAAAAAACAATATACAGAAATTTCCTACCTTTACATCCATGTTGAGAAGCCATGTGAAGTGACTCCTCCTTGAATCCTCTGCCAGAGCCTCTATGATAATGCACGTTGGTCCATCCTCAGCTCTGTTAACAGGCAAACAAGCTTATTAAGCTCATTAGTGCTCCAGATAGGGTCATTATGCTGTGTTAGTTTTAACACTAGAACAGCCAAAAGATCATTAAAACCTTTTTTGTGTTCTCAAATTTATATAACTGGACCCTAAAATCATGATAATTAATTGGTAAAAATGCTATAAAACAAAATTGCAGAAATCTCTATGTAAACATTTACACTCATCAACCAAAAGGTCAAATCTACCCCCATCATTATTGGAACTGTTCAAATGTCAAAGATGTGCTTTATTTTCTATTAAACTACTATTCTATTCTCATATCTTTCAAAAACATGGATATTTATATCTCATGAGTGTGAGTGATAAGTGAAAAGTAGTTGAAAAAAAGTAGTTGAAAAATATATATTACTGTTGTGATTCCTTACATTGTTGAGAAAAACCAGTCTAATAAAATATAGGCTCATTGGGGTGGGAGGTAAAGGAATGTGGCTGTTTAGTGGCTGTGTAGTGTTGAGAGGCTGCCCAAAGCCATGCAGATTAACCTACCTAACAAAGCCTTTCTGAGGTGGGAAGGACTCCAGCTGAGTTACTGCTCCTCCAAGATGTATGCAGGATTTGTGTTTGCAACTGTGCCTGACACTCAGGAAGTCCCTTTGGCCAATGATATTTCCTGCTGTCTCTGCTGACACTTCATGTGTAACAACAGTTTCAGGTCCAACATGCATGAGAACCTACAACACAACAGATATAAATCCCATTTAGTATTTGAAGTGATGTGAACTGCACGACTGAATTTGATTGAATAGGTATTGCATAAAAGGTCTGGTAATCCGAATAAGAATTTCTAGCTGCAAAAATAGCATGGCATGAATGTAAGGGCAATACAAACTGAAATCTGCAGACAATGCAGCAGTCAGGAAGTGAAGGACTATTCTTGCAAGCAGGAAGAGAAATCTTCAGTTGAACCCAGCAGTTAGGAAAGCTATTCAAAGAATACAAAGCTCCTCTCAAGATCAGGCTGCTTAGTCAGGATTTATTTACTTTGATATGCTGGATGCTCGGGTTCCATCGGTGCATCTCCTCCACCTTGACAAAGAGGATGTCATAGAGCTCCTCTGCACTGGCATCCAGGACAGCTTCCAGTCTGAAGACTTTTCTGGCCCCTGCCATCACTTTGCTACAGATTACATCGCCATTGTCCTAAAGAAAAATGGGATTTGTAGCAAAACAGACATTAGGTCCAGCTTATTTCAGTGTGAAAAGCAGGAACAAATAAACTTTAGAGAAGCTAGATAGCACTTTCATCAATCAGATACATTACCTCTGTAATCTCTGTCTTCCATCCCTCTTTGTCCTCCAAGATGTCCAGAGCCTTCCTCATCGCTTCTTCACCTTGCTGTACATAGAATAGCTGCTCTTCTTTCAGTGGTACAGGCCTTCCATCTTCTGTTTTGGGCTCTGCAAAAGATTCTTGTTATTAATATTTCACCAACTGCACTCTCAGTAAAAATTATAATGATAACAAAAGCACAATGCTTTGATGACTGAGATTTTACCAGTATAAATTAAACCAGCATGCAATCCCATATGATCAATCCACTCTGGCAGCTGGATGTGTCCCCATCGCTGCATGCGTGTGATCTCTTGGCCTATCACTGCCACAGCGGTGCGTTGCAGTCCTGTGATTGAAAAGTAAAGGGGATGCAAAAGAGCAATAATTCCTGAGTAAGCTTACGAGGACACAGCACTTGCACGGAGGAGAGAAATGTCCTCCTTCAGATTATAGATTTACCTGCCATACTCCTCAGATGTGGGTAGGAAATTCCACAACAGAGCTTTACAACAGCAGGCAGCATATTGTCTGTCTTAGGCAGTGACAGCAGTCTGGGAGTGTGTCTCTGGTCTTTATATGGCCTGTGAAGGACATTTTACTGAGATAAGGGCCAGTGAAGAAGATAGGAACTATAGTGAATTCTCCTCTCAAGGCCACAGTTGTCAAAAATCCTAGAAACTAAAACAGAAAATTGGATGCAAGGCAGAGAGGAAGGTTTGAGTGTGAAAACTTTGATTAGTTAGAAAATGTCTTCTTGTTTTACTCCCAAATTACCGTGCAGCTGTAGTATAATTGTGTTATGCACTTATGCTAGTTAATCTGTACAAATGATGTTGATTATGCTTTTTCAGGGACGTGCAATTATCTTAGAAGGCTTTATTTATCTGCTCTGTCTTAGTCATGTCTTGATTTAGCGCCAGGATCAACTAATTATGGTCAAATATCTTAAGTAGCAAAAGTATACAAGAGGCTATTTTCAGTTTATTAATGGCGAATACAAGAGGTGACACTTCTTAGTACTCATTTCACCAATTGACAGGGACCACAAAAGAAGGATGCTTGAGAGGGTGGGGGTAGGCTTGTATGAACAAATGAGAATTCCAGAGATTTCTGTCCATCTTGGACAGAGCCCTGAAATGTGACCATGAAAAGACAGCAAAGATTAAGCAAGCTCTACAGAACAGCTGTCACACTGAGAAAAATAAGCTAATGGTGCACAATTTAAAAAGTTAGATGTGAGAGAATATTTGCATTGCTAATACTTTTTGATGCACTGATTTACAATATTGCCCCATGACATCATACCTATGAGTTTGCATGACAGGGAAAACATGGCTGATGGTCTCTGCTATCACTGAGAGCAAAGGAAATCCCTACACAGCAAGTAAGCCAAATCCTAATAAGATGTCAACACATTGATGGAGCAAATGAATATCAGGCAGGCTACACTACTCGCATGGCTCCACACTGCTGCACACATTTCACACAGAGGAAAAAACACACCACCAATAACATTTCTGATAAAATGAGGTATGCTTCATTGGAATGATTTGATTCAGAAGGATCACAAAAAAGATTTAATAACCATGGCTGTGTGAATATTGATCTCTTGATACAATTTTTGCATTGATTCTTTACTCGCTTATTCCTTTTCAGGTTCACCAGAGGCTGGAGCCTATCCCAGCATACATGGGCTCGTACAATTTAGAGCCTCCAATTTTCAAACCAGAGCTGATACACTTATTACACATTTCAGTTCCACTCTTTCACTGTATAGGTGTTCTACCCCCCACCTGTGTCTCTTCCTTTGTCTCTTCCTGTATTCTGAGCGACATTGGAGAGGTGTGAGGGGGATCCCCTCCCACCATGCTGCCTTGCAGGAGCATCGCTGACATAGTGCCAGGAAGCAGCTGCCTCTTATCATCCTCTTATCACCCAACAGGTGTCCTTGTGAGAAAGGTTCATGACGTGAATGCTGAACTTCACCTGCTGACCAGGCCACACCTCCACCACACTAACATGGACAGATACCACTGTTCATCCCTGAAGCACCTGTATAGACTCTTATTTACTAGGTTATAACTCCTATCGGACATAAACATCACCAGCAGCATTCCTGCACATACGGTCTACACCAGGGCTTCTCAAAGTCCGGACTGAGACTGAACTGAAAATCTGTCCGGACTGGACCCTGCGTCAAATTAGACATAATGTAGGAATATATTCTCTTGTGTCCGACACATTGTGTAATCAAACGTATATATATTTATTTGTGCGTGCATCAGACAAAGCGAATGGTTCCTAGATCTAACTGGATTTGGCCATGAACTGGTATTGAGAATATGTATGTTCACTTGTTTAAGATTCTTAAGTGGGTGTGGTGGGGATAGAGGGCTTTCAGGTGATGTAATGCATATTGGAGGTCCTCAGCTGTTGGGCAACAATCGCTATGAACTGATCATATTGCTGATGAATTTTATATTTCGATAATGTCTGCTTGTTAGAGCAAATCATACCATCTAGTGCCTGACTTCTTGGAATTTTGTACAAGCTAGCGTTAATAGTGGATACTGTATATTAAAATGAACATCAGTTGCTTTGATAAATTAGCATGGCTATTAGCAAGCTAACAAAGCCAACTGTTTGGGTTTGCTGAGCCAAGGGTTTTCAAGCTACAATTTCATAGTTTGGGGTAGGGACTAGGACCAGTGGGGCAAGGGCTGAAGACAAGATAGTTTCCTGTGTCACAGTAATCGAATGTAAATTGGGAAACAAATCTACCTCATCAGACCATTCACTTTCACTTTAAATGCTATTTAGCCATTATTTGTGCACAGCCAATTCTCAAATAGACCTCTATTATATACACCCTTCAGAACAATTTAAATACATTTTGTTGGAGGAAATAGATTCTCATTTGCAGCGTAATTCAACTCACATGTGACAGGTTGCAGGTACCCACATGGTATAAATGAACCAATTATCCATTTTAAAGTGATAAAACAGTACATTCTGCTTCATCTGTAAAAATGGTGAAGAGAAAAGAACTGTCTGAGGATGTCAGTATTCCTGTTTTCACAGTTCCCAATGTTATTAAGTTTGCTGCTCATGGAATCATTAAGAATCTCCCAGAGCATGGTAGTAAGAAGATGATGCGAGCCATTGAAAAAACACCTTGCATGACATCCAAAGATCTCAAGGCTGACCTGGAGAGGTCTATGGTAATTGTTTTAGCCTGTACCATACACCAAGAAGGGCTTTATGGTCAGAGGCCACAAGAGACCCCACTGCTGAAAGAGAAACACAAGAAGGCCTGACTGATCTTTGCCAATGATCCACCTGGACAAACCAAAATCCTTCTGGGAAAAAATGTTATGTGGGTGAAACCAAATTAGAGCTCTGTGTCAATGCAGATCAGTGCTTTGTTTACAAACACCATAATTAAGTTTTTAAAGAAAAGAACATCCTACCTACAGTCAAATACGACAAAGGTCCCATAATTCTGTGGGGCTTTGCTGTCTCGGGTACTGGACATTTTGAATGTATTAAGGGCATCATGAAATCAGATTACCAAGCAAAATGTGCTACCCAGTGTCAGAAACAGAAACCAAGGTCTTGGGCACTCCAGCAGGACAATGACTCAAAACACACTTCCAAAAGCACCCAGGAACAGTGTTCCCAGGTTGGATTTAGCAACTTTCCAGACCCCCTTGGTGACTTTATTATTAAAAAGCGACTAGCAACAGATCTAGCTCCTTCATTATAGGGGACAGCAGGGGGGGGGGCTGTCAGCGGGTCACAAGTCTCACTGCACACGCACAGGCTTCCAGCTCACTGGATAGCCGCTGATAAATGTTTATTGATTCATTAATAATGAGGTTTGGTCTTTGTAAATACATAAATAGTTTGTTCGACATTTTATCATTTTCCCTGTTTGCCATGTTTCTGGCTCAACCTTGTAAATATGTGATATCAATAAATAGTTTGATAATTTCCGCTTTGATAGTCCCACAATTCCAACTGCCACAATTCTTATTAGAAAATCCCCGCCTCATTCATATTAAAGCCAAGTAACATCACAATTATGCAAACTGATGCATTGAGGTGACTTTTTGAGCAGCCAATAGCTACCTTCTTTGAAACAGAGTTGGCAAAATTGCTCAGGAATGAAGAGAAATCAAGAGAAAATGTTGTGACCAGCAATGGGTCCTGATCTCAATCCCATTGAGGATTGCAAGACATGGCGAGGCATGAAATGTGCAGTTGGTCAAAAGAATCCTCCAAACATTGAGGAACTGGACAGGGTTGCAATTCAAGAGTGGGAGAAACTGCCAGCAGAAAGGTGCAGGAAGCTTATTGACGGTTACAAGAAACGTTAGGCTGTTCAAGTATTAAAAAGGGGTTCCAATAATCATGACCATAGCCACTTATCAATTTTGAAGCCATAAAGGATTAAAGAAGAAAACCCCAAAGTTACTCCATAAGATATTGAACATTAATAAAATGCAAACACAAACACAATCATGATGTTTCAGACTGCTCTCATCTTACAGTGTCAAGTGATACAATGATGTATCAGTGCATGTAAAAATTAAATCATACATATAGTGCATAAATGAAGTGCATATGAAAACAAAACCGGCCAAATCGTCTCATTCCATTGGCTTGTGTTAATAAACATCTATAAATGAAATATTCATAAAAGTAAGAAAGCATACATCATTTTTTTCTGAATTCCGAAGAGTCTGAAGAGTGAAAATATGCATAGATAGAGATAATAAGGTGACCTATAAACTCTAATACTCTAATAAGGAAACCTAAACAGAGTCATCACCACAGTGATGATGAGGGAACTCTACTTTCATCATGCTGGAGTGGGTCATCTTGGAGATGATCCTGAGCTCCAGCATGGACTTCAAGGATCTCTGCATCTCCAATCCGCTCTGCAACAGAACACTCAAGTCAAAAATGCAGGAAACAGAAAATTAAAGTTATCATGTAACCCGCTTAAGCAAAGTGATACTTTGTTCAAACCACAGAACTGGAATGATTAGAATGGCATTCTTGAATGGTCATTTGACTGATACAGCTTAAGATGGCTGCTCCGTCATTTCTTCGTGGACATCAGCATTGGTTTAGTGCTGGAGACTCAAGGAACATCATGTGTTGCTATGGCCATTGCATAATTTAGCTTAGCATTCTAATGGCAACAATGCTGAACATCCCAACTTTCTGTGCCTCATGCACTGTCCACAATCCTGGTAGCCATGACTACAACATCAAAATTATATAGCAGCCATCTTGAAGTGTACCAAAAGAGATTACCTTAATAAAGAAGTGGCTATTCTATTGATTCTATTTCTATAGTTCAAACAATATTCTGGCTATCCCTTTTCAGTTTATGTATGCACATATACAACAATTATACACTGTAAAAGGAGAAAATATTTCAACTGTAGTATCTTTACAGTAAAATGCAATCAATGGACCAACCATACAGAAAAAAATCCAAAGTACATTCCTTGGAAAAATTGTAATAATTGAGAAACTTTTTAAAATAACCTTTTTGTCTGCAGTATTTGCTTTGAGTAGTATATGCAACTGAAGTCTTTGGGAAATATAAAATGCCAAAGTTACCTGGTCTAACCTACCTGGTTCTGAGGAGCCACAAAGAGCAAAAAAAACATAAGAGATATAAGAGAGGAGAGAACAGAAAGGCTCTATTGATTCATAGCGTTATTGTCGGGACCTTCAAAAAGACTGCTGAACAAATGAAGAGGCTAGGTATCTATCATTGTAGGGAATGAGCAATAATCAATCTCAAAGACACATATTCTTATGCTAAACTCAAATGAGGCCACTGGAATCAAGAATCAAATGTAGAATATGCCATGGATAAAGGGACAATATAATGAAGAACAATAATAATAATATAATGAACATTGAAGTGTAATAGTAAATGAAAAATCAATACATTGTTTAGTTACCTGGTTTGTCATTACTGGAAGGTCGTTGTATTTGGTATGAGCTATGGAAGCAGGCAAACAGTGTAAAACACATTCAGCTTGAATATCTGTGAGTTCTTTGCGCAACATGTTCAGATGAAAATTCCAGAGATAGAAAACCACCCCGACCTTGTTCTCAGTGATTTTCTCTGTGCCTGGCCGAATGAAGGACCTTGTACAGGCAGAGATGTACAGGGGTGAAGAGCCTGGACCTGTCGAAAGTTCTGCTGATGGCCTGAGACATCAATATCCTCTAAAGCCTGCTGGATCAACCCCATCACCAGGTCCTTCTCTGTGGAGTGCATAATGCAAGGACAAGATTTCTTGATTCTTCTTGTGAGAGTTGTTAAGTCAGTGTTCAGATGCGAGTGACTAGTTTAGGAAGGCAATGGGTTTCTGAAAAAAATGGCTTTAAAGGTGCTACATGTAGCATTTTTAAACATCAATGAATTATTTGATACCTTGTGATATATCTTGGTATAATTACCATAAACAAATGAGACCATGATCGTCCCACATTTCCCATAAACTACGTTGCTTCCTGCCTCAAAGAGGATCTTTACCTCTTCAGTATAAGGTTTTCTGTTTTACTTTACTGGAGAGGATAAACTAGCTGGCAGTGATTTTTCTGTGTGCCTTTCACTCATTCAAGTGAAAAGTTTTAGTTCAGTTTGCCACGGAAGAATAGCACCCTCTTCCTGTTTTGTGCCGTTGAAAAACGGAGTGAGATGTTTCACCCTATGGGAATACACTTTAGGCATGTCAACCACGGAAGCTCCAATGACACCAAGTTTGTCTAAGACAGACTGGCCTAATCATGTATGGGGCCCCGCCCGACCATACCGGAGGGTACTGTTGGTGAAACATCTCACTCCGTCTTTCAAAGAACCTAGGTCTACACAAGTAACCCACAGACTTCCCTGCTTGCTTCTTTCCACATAATGTGTGAGGTGACATGACTTTGTGCACTAAGATTTGTAAAGTTTTACCCTTGGGTGCATGGTAATTCTATAGATAGATAAACCAAGTCCATCTTTGTCATTGGAGCATCCGTGGTTGACACACCAAATGCATATTCCCATAAGGGTGAAACATTGAACAAAGTTTGAAAAAGAACATCGAACAAAGTTTGAAAAAGAAGTTTTACCTCTTTGACCTGCAAGCAGCAGCCACTGCTGGACCAGAGATAAGGAATCTGTCTGCAGGATCTGACAAAGTAGTTCCAACACCTGACAAGAAAGGAGTAGGACCATCATAACATTAGTTTGCAAACCACATAGACCATGTACTTCCTACAGGGAAAACCTTCTACTCAGAGTTGTCTTATCTTCATCTCTTAAGAAATAGGGAGATCTCAATTTTGCATCATTTTGTGATTACCTACATCTGAAATGTTTCTCCTAAAGCCCTCTTAGGAACAAGGAGATAACAGTGAGAATCAATTCTTGAGACTTTATGAGATAAATTTGAAGATGCTAACATATATAATGGTAATAAGCTCCTTCTAATAGGAAAATATTTGTGAAACTGTGCATGTTTGAGTAGAAGTGTCCAAATCAGGATGGAGGATACAGGAGGATAACAGCAGTATGTTACCATGAGTTCTTGGTCATAGAAGGGATGAGGATAAGCCAGGTGCCGAGAGAGGGATCTGCGATGATAAGTCTTGGCAGACGGAGGGATGATTCTACCAGTCTGAGCCGAGTACTGGGTCTTTCTATGGCCAAATCTTTCTTCAGGTTGGTCCTGGACAGCATACACAGAACCAGTACTGAAACTTTCATCTTCTGCGACCATCTCTCTCAATAGCATTGTGATACACTGTGGCTAGTAGCACTTCAATATCCCATAATATCCCAGCCTAGCTCCTTCACTGATATTCTGGGTCCCGACCTTTACTATCTGAGTCAGTTTTTACCAGTTACCTTGACTGAACTTATGGATACTATATCTCATATGAAGCCATCCACCAGCCCTCTTGACATCATCCCCACAAAATTTAGTTTAGAAGTTTAGATGTCATAGGATCCATTTTACTCTCCATCATTAGCTGCCTGTCTACTGACTATTTCAAGATTGCTTGTGTCCTCAGCATCAATCCTCAGTAATTATAGACCCATCTCTAATCTTCCCTTCATTTCTAAAATTCTGGAAAAAATAGTTTCAAAACAACTCCTTGCAGTAGTGGAAAACAATAACAT
This sequence comes from Monocentris japonica, assembly GCA_900323365.1. NCBI lineage: Eukaryota > Metazoa > Chordata > Actinopteri > Trachichthyiformes > Monocentridae > Monocentris > Monocentris japonica. The sequence goes on along the minus strand of OOFE01035446.1, from coordinate 6,560 downwards.
TTTCATTAAATTTCAATCTGGTTTTTGTAAGCAGCATAGTACTGAGACAGCTCTTCTCAGGGTCACCAATGACATCTTCATTAATACTGATGCCGGAGAGTGCACTGTACTAGTCTTACTTGATCTTAGTGCAGCATTTGATACCATCGATCACAATGTTCTTATTGATAGATTGAGGCATTGGTTGGGAATTTCAGGGGCTGCTTTAAACTGGTTCTCTTATTTGTCTAATAGAAAAATGCATGCTTCTATTGATGATCATGCCTCGTCTTGAGTACTGATTAAATGTGGTGTGCCTCAACGTTCAATTCTGAGACCTATTTTATTTTCATTGTACATGTTTCCCCTCGGCTACATCATCCGACAGCATGATGTCTATTATCACTGCTATGCTGATGATACTCAGTTATATCTCTCAGTGAAGCCAAATGACCTGACTAGGTTGGCTGCAATTCAGGGATGCCTCTCTTATGTTAAAAAGTGGATGTTAAGAAATTTCCTGCAGACACATTCTGATAAAACAGAAATCCTTGCCTTTGGCCCTCACCAGTCTGGCCTTTTCCAGTCCTCTCTTGGCCCCTTAAATCCAAATTTTAAAATGGTAGCTAAAATATATGTGTCAAGTTTGACCCAGATCTGAATTTTGAGATTCATATCAAAAGGCTAGTTCAATCATGTTGAACTAGTCCCACGTTATTCTGTGAAGTCCATTTGTGCATTAAGTAACCGTGGACATCTTTAAGAAATGGAACTACAGCAATCAACATACATGTTTTTTGTCCTTCTTCGCTTGAGATGACAGACTGACTTTTGCAGCTAGTTCTTTAAGTTCCTCCCTCCAGGCTTCTGATAAAAGTGCTGTGAAATAGAAAGAAACAATATTTTTGATAAAACCATTTATTACAACTAGTTTTTTGATGTTGAATAGGATGCCTTTTAGACAGAGCATTAGAAAATGAATAAGAAAACATATGGACTATAAGTGTACGAACATACCTGTTTTGTTTTTGTTACTATTGACCCCATAATGATTTGGACCAAGTGGAAGGGCTGAAGGTGTAACACTTGCTGTCCTGAATATTTGGCTTTTAATAAGTGGATGAGGAAATAATGATGTAGTGACGGACCAGTCATCATTCACCATGCACACCGGCCTCCCATTTAGGCCTGTAGCAGGATGAAAGGCACAGGGTAATCACCACCTACTGTGTTAAGGACATGAGGGTTTCTCTTGCACACTTGAAGTAATCATAGAGGACTTCAAAAGTGTGGGATTATCTAAGGCACAGCACAGAGAAGTAAGACTGCATAGCCCTGCTGGGACTAAAGTTGACAATATCATAAGAACAACAGGGATGAACTCTTTGATGTAACCACATTGCTGCTCCAGGTGCCCACACATGTGCCCGTGCTTTTAAAATGTTCCATATATGTTAAACAGTATGTTACATACATATTGAAATATTTTTCTTTGGCCTAGGATAGTTCATTCGCTATACGTGAACATTCATTATTTTTTCCTGTAAGAGAAAGGGTTTAATCTATTATGTTATACTGATTCATCATAGAGAAGATGGATAAGATGACAATGACTGTAATGGTGCTTTTTCTGGTTTGGAGATAATAGCATTATCTGCAAAAAAGCCCATTTAAATGCAAAAAGCCAGACAATTTTTGTGTCAAATGAACTGTTAATTGGGGCATGTTAATAAATACTAATTGCACTATCCAATACCAGACTTAAGGCTTAAATTGGCTATAAATAATCAATTAAAAAAGAATTGTGAAACTACATTGGAACTAGAGTGATGAAAATTGTTGCTGCTAAGCAGTCCAAACAGTAATGTTATTATTTATATTATTATCTATTTATTTTTCATTATTGCTTATTATTGCATTATTGCTTGATCTATTACAGACTAGATAATTCCTCTCTACCCAGGATCTTGTGCCTGCTCACCTTGAATATGCGTCACTCTGTGTGGATGAGGGTTGTGCCGAGAGAAGAATGAGTGGTGACTCAAGGCACCAAAGCGTGGACTGCTTTTAGTCATCGTTTTAGTAAATTCAGTGGTGAATGGCACCTGACTGTCATAACCAGTGCTCCTCTCGCCTGTGGTCCGCTGGGACTCTGGACTGTGTGCTTTTGACATCAGGGCATAAGAGCTATATGCTTGTCTGAATCTGAAAGAGTAAAAACAAATATGTTGCACATTAAGCAGATACATAATCACACTCCCTCCTGTGAAGTGATGTAATGCAACCTTTAATATTTCAGGCTCCGATAATTGAAAATCCAAAGTCATAGTCAAGAGGTACATAAACTGTTCTGTGGCCAGTACACACACTTGGGGTTAAAACTAACAAAGACACAGTTCACTTAAAGTTTCATTTTAGTGTGCAAACATCCAAATTTATGCATTTCAAATATGTTCAAAAAAGGTAGGTCTGGTATTTTTGGGGAAATATCTGCATTGAAAACAGTTAAAGAGTTAAAGAATCACTGTACCTCAGAAAACAGCTCCCGCTTAAGTCCTGTGGTGCTAAAGTGTTCAGTGTTTCCCTTGTTGCTAAGAAACCTGAATTCAACAGGAACAGCATCCTTACACAATGGGTGACTGACATTCTGTACAAATTCATTTACAAAATGTTGTCATGTGTACAGAAGTAGAACTTGTACTATAATAGTGATCTGCATGTAATGAAATAATCTACACTGTAGAGTGAATTAATTGTGTGCTGAATGCTAGACACTGACATGGTCTATCAGTGTATGTGTGTTGCAAAATCTCTCAACAGACATCCGAATGACATATGGATGGGGAGTTTTTGGAAAACCGCAAACTTGTCTATCATAAAAGAATTAAATTTGACTCTACAACTTTACATAAGCCTCATTTAAAACATTTACTAAGTAAAAAGGATATTTAAGGCCACAACTTACTTCCAAGTTTGGCAACCTGTAGCCTTAAAGAAAGTTAAGGGGAATAAAGTTTTGAAGCAGTAAAATACCTGTTGAGGTATTTTTTATTGTTGTCCTGTTGCTAGGACGTGTCACAGTTAAGATTATCTCATTTAAGCCCTCTTTTTTCTGGAGTTAGGGTCAACCTCAGCAAGAATGTTCACATTCACAGTCGGCAAAGTTGTCTTAGCTTGACTGTGCCCACTGCAATGTTGTTTGCTTTCTTTTAAGAGTATGTGAGGTAAATGAGGAATTATGTGTGAAACACACAACGTGGGATGATTCAGCCACCATGGTCAGCGGGGGCCAAGGAGGTGTGAGTTTGAAGTTTCTTTGCGTGCCTGACTTGTTTAACAACATTGTAGATTTTTTATTTTTATTTTATTGAATCTCAGACAAAACCTACATATTCATGTTTCCACATTTGCATATACAGATCTTTAGGAAATTAAGTTTTATACATCTGGCTTCAGTATTAGAAGCTCAAAATGAAAACTTGGTATGGCACAGATCCCCAAGGCCTCAAGGATATAAATAGTATAAATAGCAGCCCAGGAAAGACACAGGGAGACACACACACAGTTGCTGAACTCTCTTGAAACAACAAAATATTTTCTGCTCATGTAGACGACGGGCCAATATTTTTGTGTTTTTTTTCCCCTAAGAAATGGTCCTTACTTCTTGTTTACTCACCCATACTCAAAACTGTTGGCTATAAACTGGACGTGTAGTCAAAAGGAAAACGTAATCATATGGCTCTAGTCTTCATGGAAAGTCATTTCATTTTTCATTCCTTCATTCTATAAACGTATAAAGAGTTCAATTTCTGGAACAATATAAACTGTGCGGCCTATGTGTGTGCATGTGTGTTGTGGCAGACTGGGGCTATCTGCCACTATCTGCCAGCGGTCAAGAGCCAGTCAGCCATCTTGCCCCAGCTGAGGGGCGTTAACTATTCAGCCAGGTGGGCTAATGGGAAAAGACTTAAAGTGGCTTCTATAGGGCAGAGGGAGGCACAGTCCAGGGAGCAGCCATGGAGGCTGGCGAAAGCGCTCCTTAAACATCTGATTACCAAGTTTAAGTTGTATGTTACCTTGTATTTCAGTTAAGTGAGCGTTTTGTTTGAAGCCCGCCTGAAGCGTGATCTCTGCCATGCGTTTGACCGCAGAATGGGCTTGTGACTCCTGGCTTTTCTCCTGGGGTGTCACAGTGTGTGTGTGAGAGAGCGATCTTTGTTTTTAGCTATGTCTGTTCATTTGGAATACATAGGAAAACAAGCATTTAACTCCCAGAATCCCCAGTAATTGGCACCAACATTCTAGAATTCTAATGGGTTCTAAGAAGTTAAATACTGTCGTATGGAAGAGGGATGTATGGTGCCTCTGTGTTTAGCACAGGCATTTTTTAAACCGAACTAAACAGAATTGAAGTTGCATCAATCGGTGTGTCTGTGTGTGATAATGGTCTCAAAGCCCACTGCTTCTCTGACACACACATTCACAGAATGTGGCTTTATTGATTGCTGCGAGTTCAGCCCTTCTTTTTAGTTCAGTTTAATAACTGCCTGAGATAGACAAGAGGCACCATACAGTCCTTTCATTTTAAAATGTTATTCCACTCTAATTTTGCAGTGTACATTGTGCTCATGTGGGCTACTGCAATTTATAAAGCTACATTTTAAATGTGCTATGTGTAGCATTTTGACATCAATAAGTTAATACCACATTCATTTTGAGACTAGCTTTTTGCTGCAATATTTAATGAGCCAGATATTTTCCTATGCGTTATGTCTCAAGTTTGCATCTACAGTGTGAGATTCATGTTTTGTCTGTGTGTGTGGTACCAGTAATACACTTTGTTCTTGACATTGGACCTACCTTGAAAAATAATTTTATTTCCACTGCTGTTAGTTTCCACCATGAGGAGCAGCCTAATTCACTCTTTCAGGATCCAGCTGATTAATTGATCCAAAGCAAGAGTATAACTAATCAGTGTTTGTGTAACTTGTAACTGCCTGTGTTCATGGCAGAGCTGGAGCAGTCATTTAACTGGAAAGACTGAAATGATAAAGCTATGCAACACTGACTTGTGAATCTCAATCAGTAATAATATCAACTAAAATATCACTTATCAAAGTAACTAAGTGAAATAAATGCAACAAAACAATCACATTAACCAACAGTTACAAAAAGGAAAGGCTGTACTGCTGGCTCAGCAGAACAGAAATAATACTACACCATCTAATAGCAATATCAGCATAAAAATGTGCATAAAAATAACAACGGTGGTGGTACTGTGGGCTTGAAAGACCACTCAGCTGTACAGCAACTGTTAAGAATATCATGAACTTCAAGCCAAAAGGACAACTGATATTGGCAGCTTAACCCTATGATCAGTGATTAGCTATGGGGAAAGAAGCCTTACTGCACCGTTACCTACTAGCTGGCTGCGGTACTGGTTAAAAAAAGTGACGTAGGTACTGGCATAGGAAGTAAGCAGGCTTTCTGACCCCTTGTTGCCACTAGGTTGGATTTGGAGGGAAATCTGCTGGATTGCATTCTGACAATGGAAAAATCACTTCCATGATTTACATGATCCTCTTCAGTAAAGCAAAAGAACAAACAAATGCACACAATGGGCCTCATTCACGAAACGTGCGTAAATGTCACGGCCGTGCCTCTGTCTTCCCTTGTGTGTCCTGTGTTGCCATTCCTGCTATGTTCCATGTCCCGGGTTTTGTCTTTCTCTGTGTTGGTATGTGTGTGTGGGTGTGTGTTTGTGTTCCGGTCCTGCCCCCTACCTGGATCCTACACACCTGCCTGCAATCGGCTCATCTCCTCTGCACACCTGGCTTCCATCATCCCATCACTCTCCGACATATATACCCTGGCTTTCCTTCCACTCATTGCCAGATTGTTGCTTCTGCTTAGTGGTAGCTACTCACCAGCCTCACCGCGCTATACCCTATGCTTGTTTTCTCTTGCTTGTTGCCTTTAACCCCTACCTTGTCTCCCATGCTCCTGATCCCAGCCAGTCTGCTTGCCTACCTGCCTGCCTATCTGCTAACCTGCCTGCTACCCACTCATCCCCGCTCCCTCTGCCAACCAAACCACCTAGCCATCTCCATTCCTCCTACCGTCTCCAGCCAACTCCACTACCACCTACAATAAATCAGTTAACCTTCATCTGCCTCTGTGTCTGTGTTCTGCTCTTGGGTCCGCTAGCTAGCTACCCCCTGACAGTAAAATCAGATCTGATCGCAGCGTTCGTACGAACGTTTCTACGAACATAGTCTGAATCATCATTTTATTCGTATCTGAATTTGTTCTTTGGTACGATCAAAACCTATGTGTTTGGAAACGTGGGAATTTTGTTTGTGTGTTTGGACCTCACTGTCGGGTGTCCAGTCAGCATTGGAGTTGGACACAGATCAAATTCAGGCTGCATCTTCATCAGATGGTAGAATCAGAATCAGCTCTATTCGCCAAGTATGTGTACACATACAAGGAATTTGACTCCGGTTTCTCCATTGCTCTCTAGTACTTACATAGAATAGACATACAGCAAAACAAGGACAACAAAGGACAACAAGCTGAAC